>CAJVPS010000038.1:0-47557 GCA_910591765.1 Ambispora leptoticha | reverse complement strand
GGCTGAAGTCGATGCTGGAGGCAAGGCAGCGCCTGCACAACCAGTCTCATTAAGAAGGTAACTTTTTGTAATATATTATATCGAGCAGAACTATTATATAGTTTATAATAAATTGTTCCTGAACTCAAGTTCATTATATCGTGATTTTAATTAGACTTTGTTATATCGAAGGGTTATTATATCAAGAGTATCTTTTATATATACAGGGGAGTATAAAAAGTATTAGATACTTGATATAATATAAAAAGAATATGTATCGTGACATCCTTACTATTTTAAGCCATACTTTTTTTTTTTTAAAATATTTATTTATAATTTATAATTAACTTAAATCATGTCACTGTAGAACATAATAGTGGGTCATACAAGCATACAAAAAACACCAAACATTATCATCACAAAAAGATTTACCACATCAAAATGTGCCTTGGAAAAGAACTTTTTGAATATCAAAAAAGAGGAATTATCATGACAAAAAAGTTGGGGCATACAAATAGTGAGATCTCTGTCATTATTAGTTATTCTTGTTCTTCTGTAATACATATATGGGAGTCATTTAATCAAAAAAAATCTTCTAAGAAATGAACAGGCTGACCACAAACTCTTGACGAAAATTCACGCGAACTTCTTAAACATTTAGTAATTACAAATAAAGAAGTCTATTGCCAAACTCTTTCACAAATATGATCAAACTTTATTAAAGAAACCAATAAAACTATTTCTACACAAACTATTCAAAATGAGTTAGCTCAAGAAGGATTTCATTCATGCATTCCTCATCTCAAATCATTAATTTCCAAAAAAAATAAAGAAAAATACTTGGAGTGGGCCCATACTTACGAAAATTGAATAGTAAAGGATTTCAAACATGTTGTTTAGTCGGATGAATCTACGTATACACAGTTTAGAACTACAGATTTTGAATATGTGTGACGTGAATCTTTGGAAGAATTTCATGAGAACTGCATTGCAATCATGGTTAGAAAAAGCTTTGGTCACATATTTTGGGGGTGTTTCTCTTGGGTTGGTTTGGATCCCATAGTTTCCTTGAATGGTTATGTTACTAAAGTTATGCACTATGAGATCTTGATGAATTACACAATTCCTACGGTTAAACTTCATGCAAGAAAAGTAAAAAAAAAATTTTTTTTTCAGGAAGACAACATGCCGACCCATACTGCAAAAGTCGCATATTCTTTTTTCATCTCCTCAAATATCGAGTTACTCCCCTGGCCAGCACAAAGTCCTGATATTACTCCAATAGAGAATCTTTGGTCATATATTGAAGTTAAAATTTGTCAACGTGATTCACAGCTCTCAAATGTTATGCAATTAAAACAGTGGGTTAAGGAGGAATGGGATGCAATACTCATAAATTATTATCGTAATTTGATCAAGTCTATGCCACATCATGTTCAAGCTGTTCTTGAGGCAAATGGTGGTCAAACAAAATATTGACCTGTGCTTTTAATATTGATATATAAACAAAAAAATTTATAAGTTAGTTATGTCATAAAATGCATCACAAAAATGTCCAATACTTTTTATACCCCCCTGTATATATATATATATATCAGGTATATATATTGAAAATGGATATACCTACCATAGGAAAAGTTTTAACACTCCTCTTATAAATATACTCTTTTAACTAGAGTAATTAGTGACAGATATAAAAAAGCAATCAAGAAAGAAATGAGAGCTTTCAAAAAAGTGTCACCAGTTAAATTTTTATCTAGAGACAATAAGTGTCAACTGGTGACAAAATTCGGCATACTCAATGCAACAAATCTAGGTTACAAATATTTTTTATATGTTTTTGAAATTAAAAAAAATATTTTGACAGTTGTAAAAATAATAAGTAATAATATTGATAATCCAAATAAAATCATTTATTAAAACGATCAATTAAATAAGTTCATGTAGATTATTTTTGGTGCAAATTGTTAATTAGAAACCAATCATAATTCGTCATAGGCAAAGTTAATTAATAAACCATTTTGCTCTGCATGAACTAAAATCGATAGGAAAAATTGCCACTTGAGGCTTTGACAATTTGACATTTATCATCTTTCGCTCGAATATTTCATAAACTGGGAACTATATTTTCTTGCAGAGATTAAACTTTCGGGAAATAACAATGGGAAAAGAAGAACGACGCAACAGAAAAAAAGCAGGCAACTCCGACAATGTAGTTTTAACTGCATCTGATCAATATGATCCCGACATTGATGACATTCCAGATTCCGAAAAGTTTCGTTTGATTGAACAATCTGGGCTTTTCAAGAATTTGTCTTCAACACAGCGTGAAAAACTTAACCTTAAATCGGATAAAAGTTCGTCTTCCTCCATGCCAAAGTTAGAAGTAATACGTCAAGATACCGATGAAGAGCCACATTTTGGTTGGGGATTTCAAGCGATCCTGTATACTATACCGCTTTGTTCTGTCTATTGCGTAATGGACATTTTAATTCATAGACAATTTAATGAGGATGTTACGTTTTGGCCCTTCTTTAACAGGGTAATTAAAATAGCACCAAGTAAGTCATCTTAGTTGATTTTTCCTTGTCGGTTGGGAATCTTATTAATTGTACCTCGTATTGATTTCATTCTCGTCTTCTCAGTTGTACTCTTATTAGTTTATTATACCAACAAAAATCTCACGAAACCTTGGCTTCAATTTTTGATGTTTATTGGCGCGATTGGATGTGGTTGTTATTTAATTTGGGTTATTAATAAAGTTTCTTATTTTGGCGTGATGAAACGTTGTCCACCCTTGGCAACTTTGTGGATTTATTTCGTGGCTCAGTTACGTTTGCTTCCGGCAGTCATAAGCCTGATCACAGTATATCTGTATTTTCGTTTCGGTGACCCAAATTTCAAAATTTAAATTTGTATAATATAATGTCGTGATACATTAATTTATTCATTTTTGACATCGGTAATTTAATACAACCAACGAATATTGGCTAAAAGAATTGTAGTAATAAATTCCTAATCATAATACTAATTTGCGAAAGAACATTTTAAATAGAGTAAGTTAGAATGGCTATATTATATAATAAATTTTAGCCAAACATATATATTATTTCTTTAATAAAAAAAAATACTAATAAATAATTCCTTCTAAATTGGGGAATATCAAAAGTTCGTTTGAATTAAATTGAGTATAAGTTCTAGATTTTTAATATCACCACATTAATTTAGACCTTCCCAAAATTGAAAATGATTTATTTGAAAAACTTCTGAAATTCCTTTCCAAATTTGCCCGTCTTTGATTTTGAAGATGATGTTGAAGATGCTGAAGAAGTTGAAGAGAGAGGCGCTGCTGACGGTCGCTGTTGTTGCGCATACTGTGAATTCACTCCTTGTTGTTGATAATATCCTTGTGGAGGTTGCTGTTGATAGCCCCCTCCTTGATGTCCGTAGCCTTGGGATGAATAATTACTTTGTTGATAGCCACCTTGTTGAGGTGGTGGTATATAGCCACCTTGCTGTTGCTGAGGAGGATTGTGGCCGGGTGATGGAGATGTTGGCACGTGATTATATCCAGGATTATTCATCGCCACCGGATTGCCGCCGTAATTTTGAGTGGGAACAGGGGGTCGATTTTGGTTAGGCTGTGGTTGCGATTGCGATTGCGCTTGCGCTTGCGCTTGTGGCTGTGACTGAGATTGCAATAGCGAATAAGCCACGGAAGGTCGACGAAGATATTTCAAGTCATCAATAAATTTCTTAGGTGTAATAACATGAGTAGAGCCTAATAAAATTTTTAAATTTTGATTTCATAAAATTCGAATAAGATGTAAAGAAGCGAATGGAAGGGTAAAACTTACCAATTATTACATCACGATTATGTTTTTCAGATAGTTCGTATGCAGAACGAATCTCGGAATAAGCCACGCCCCCCGCAACAAACACTATTATACGACTAGCACGGCTTTCTGTCTGTATTAGAAGAGACGACATAAATTAATTTTGATATTATTGGCCATAAAACTCTAGTTCAAACAATTAGAGTATTATTCATACCGATTGACCTTTCTTATACCATGCTGGCTTAGCACTAAAAATTAAAAGATAGACATGTTAAAAAGTGACAAGATGATTTCAAATAGATAAAAAATATATTACAAAAAGTTACCTTCTTAATGAGACTGGTTGTGCAGGCGCTGCCTTGCCTCCAGCATCGACTTCAGCCGAAGGATCTTTAGTATAAGGATATGCCGTATGATCTATTGTATTATTGATATGACTCTAAAATGCATATTTTTTGCCACTACTTAGTCAAAGTGAATATTGAATTATTTTTATGAACTAGATTAATAGTCTACCTCTAAAATCGTTTTGAGATTCGGAATATATCGAGAAAGGTCGTATTGACTTTCTTCGGAACTCGGTTTTTGTTTATTTTTTCGCCCCTTATCACTTCCCAGGGGGGACTATCAAAATAGGGAATATACTTTAATCCTCAGATGAATAAAATTAAATATTCATAAAAGTAAACGAAACAGACCTTTATTAATTTGACACCCAACAATCCCGTGTTATTGAGAGCATCATTTTCTTCTAAAGAAATCCCCGAATGCGCAAGCAATTTACGCCGATCTTCCTCTAGAATGCCATTCTTGTATAGAATATAGAGCAAAAGCATTCTAATTTTATCGTATGAGCTGTTTAATAATAGAAAATACAACTAGAATTAAAAATTTGTGGAAAATTATTATTGGATAAAATTTCAAACAAAAATACCTTACAACCGGATCATCCAACAACGGTACCATATCTTCAACTACATTTTTGGGGCTATGGCCGTCAGGAGTATATCCCGTGGCGCAATTTTGTTCAATTGCAGCAGTTTCTGTTAACTTATGTTTCTTATAAATCGACATGCATTCTTGCGCAATATGTAAATGAAGGAAAAGCTATAAAAAAATAATTATTTAATTGTGAATACTGAAGAAATATAATCGAACATTGAAAAAACGACGTATAAGATTACCTTTTCTTTCATGTTTTGAAATTGCGGAAGATTCGCCAACATTTTTTTCAAGTCATTCAGATTTGCGGCTTTTTCACTAACAATGATCGGTTAATAATATTTTGCATTGCATATGTTTGAATTTGATAGTTGAAAAACTTACTTGTCAGCAAAACTAGAATTCTCTTCGAGGAAATCGCGAACATCTTTCATTAATTTTTCAATGCATTCTTGCATATGCTTATGTCTAATCTCAACCCAAACTTTATCGGTTTCATCCAAAATAGCTTCTTTTGTTGCAAGTTCTCCATTTGAATCAGTGTAATTATACTCATATTTTTGTCCATTATCAATTTCAAGCAAATCATTTGCCATTGCTTGATATGTGAACTCATGAAGAAAGGGTACATTCATATCAATTGTTCGATCGCAGATAAAGAGCATACCACGTGGTCGGGGGTTATCAGGTGGCTAGGTTTTTGTCGAAGAAACCGAAATATCAGTACTATACACAATCAATGTTGATTAAATTATGAAATATATAATGTACCGGAAAATCAGGATTATCCTTAATGTATTGATCCAATTCGCTTTGAAGCAACATGGCTAATTTATATGGTAAAGTTTTGGTGGGATGATCTGCTTCAAGAGATCGTTGATATCGGATTAATGGATTTTCTCCTAACGATGCGCACAATGAGAGAAGCTATAATATAAAAAACTGCATTCATTAAATATTATGAATTCAAGGTCTTTCATCATATTTACAAGATACAATAGAGATGAGCTCTTGCCTGTCTTGCGATTTTTCTGATTTCATTTTCGTAGTTTGGCATTTCTTCAGGGGAATACAATTTAAAGAAACTCTGTGGCGATTCGAATGAATAAACCTGGGCTTCCATAGCTAAAAGTTTAATGTCGTAAATTTCCGTCTCGTTAACCCACGTGATCCCTATCTATCATAATGATGGGCGTGATCCTGTGATATAACTCGCACATACCTTGAAAGTCGATGTACAATTCTATGCATTTTTTTATGTAACGTTTAGCAGGAGACGCGCTCAATCTTTGAAATAATTTGTCGTCAAGCCCTAATATGAGAAAAGTTTCCTCCTTAGCACCTACTATTGATCAAATGCCTCCAATACATGTCTTCTTAGAATTAGAATTTACGCTCACCTGATGTGAAAAATAGATTAGCTTGAGCATATAGCGGCGTGTTTTTCGCAAAATCTTCAATTACTTTTGTAATAGCCTCATAAGTTGGACTAATTATGTACACGGCCTCAAGTGTAGGATAAGGTTGCCGTTGCTTTTCAAGACTTTCCACCACTTTATCAAAATAAAACTTTGTTCAGAAACTTTCTTATTGAAAAGAACTTTGATAGTTTGACTGGGTGCTTTTCGCGATGCATACTCACAAGTTACATTTTCCTCCAAGATATCGTACATTTTACATGACGAAAGTAATATTTTTTGAGCTGCGACGTCCACAACCACCACCTTCCATTTTCCGGGCGGTTGAACCGATCTTATAGTGTCAATGAGACCTGTAGAAATCAAGTGATGTTAAAGTTAGGCCGAGTATTACGATAATGTTAAAACGAAGCAAGGTTTATCGAATAGTTTGGGCATACAACTTACGCTTTTTGAGTATTTCGTGTATACCGACCATGGTTTTTTGAAAACTTTTTAAATGTTTATGACAATTGTCAAAAGAAAGATAAAACTGATCTGTCTATATTTGAGCATTAGGTGAAATTATTGCTGTTAATTTTGTACGACAACCCATGCGTCGCCACCGCTTTTCACTCTTCCCCCTCTTTCCCCCCTATGCCTATTAAAAAAGAACAATGTTCTTTTTCCCAGATTTTATACCAAATCCTGTGCAATATCTAATCACTGTTTCGGGGATTTTAGTCTGTGGAGGTGCTGCATTACTGTACATATTTCAATGCGAATTGATCTATGCAGCGAATTTTCCACCGGGTTCCCGACAACAGGTATGCTGTTTGTGAGAGTTATTTGAAATGGATCTTTCGAGTTTTTTTTACCTCTCGCTTAAAAACCAATCTAGATTAAAGATTTTTTTGGGTTTAAGGTAAAATAACACGTAATAACCTCACATCTCAACACATCTAGGTTTCAAAACCAACCGATCATGGAATATACAAATACGAGGACGTTACTTTAACAACCAAAGATAACGTTAATATTCGTGCATACGTATGCCGACAAGTTCCTGAAGCTACTGCTAGGATATCACCAACTATACTATTTTTCCATGTAAGCGAATTCATCCGTATACACTATCAAATAGTTTCTTTTTATATTATTCAATGATGATCCTTTGTAATCTTTTAGGCGAATGCTGGAAATATGGTAATATTTTGATTTTGCAAAATAATCTTTCATCTTATGTATGACATGTATGACATTATATAATTCGGATATTTATTCATTATTAGGGTCATAGACTTCCAATAGCCAAGAAGTTTTACATAAAATATAAATGTAATGTAGTCTTGCTTTCATATCGAGGATATGGATTAAGTGAAGGCAAAGCGAATGAAAAAGGAATTCAAATAGATGCCCAGGTGAAATTCTATGATTTTTTTGATGATCATTGTTGTTACTATAGTGAAAAGTGAAGTCATAATTTCAAGTGTATAGTGCATCTTGGATCATATACGGAATCATGATGTGTTAAAAGACACCAAAATTATCGTGTATGGACAATCTGTTGGCGGTGCAGTGGCGATTTATTTAGTATCAAGGAATGAGAGTGATGTAGGTGAAATAAGAGATTCTGCACGATTTTGGATTATTTCTTGTTTAATAAGCGTTTTTCTATTCTCTATAGATTAGCGGTCTTATTGTGGAAAATACATTTTTGAGTATTGTAAGATTCATTATAATCATAATTCTTTATAAACTTTTGTTGACAACCAATAGTAATTCATTCAATAAAACAATAATTCCATATAGCCAAAGTTAATACCACACGTATTACCACAACTAAAACACTTTACATTTCTCTGTCATCAAAATTGGCCATCTGAAATAGCGATCCGACAAATAGTAAATACACCGATATTATTTCTGACAGGAGCTAAAGACGAATTGGTTCCCCCGGAACATATGCGCCAACTGTATGAATTAGCAGAAACTCGAGGGGGTAAAGTATGGAAAGAATTTGTTAATGGCACTCATAATGACACGGTGATCCAACCGGGTTATTTTGAAACGATAGGAGAGTTCATAGAGAATAGAGTGATGTCGTTTGCAATGATAAAAGAAAAGGCTGAAAATGATGAGAAGTAAGCTTACAATATTCTTATGAGAAAATAGTCGAGATAAATAATAATCTAATTTTTATTTCGAGAAACAAATGATTACATCATATTTTTTAATCTAATTTGGTTGACAATAAAAAGTCAAGCGGAATCAAAAGAAATGAACATTTAATTTAACTTTATGTTACGAATTTGATTCTGCTATTACTTCCTCAACCTCATCCCGTTTTCGCTCTTCGGCTTCTAGCTCACGTGCTTCCTCCTCTTTCTTTGCCTCTGCAATGATACGATCCCTATTGCTAATCGTGCTCTTATCAGAAATTGAAGAAGGCTTGATAATGTCATTTATCGATAATAATTTTGTAGATGCTAAATTACTACCACCATCAATAGCAGTTGACATTGAAGCCGTTGTTGTCGTCGTCGTCTCTTTTTCATCTTGAAAAAGTGTATTGTCAGGATCGATCCCAAGCATTTCGCGCAATCCTAAATTCTCGATACACAGACTTTCCAACAGAATCTCTGTATCGAGATCTGTTTGAACGTCGTATGCTTGTCTGACCAAATTACCAATGGCACTGAGATGAGAGTGGAGTTGCATGTTTTCAAGAGAAATTTGAGCATTTTTTTTCTGTACCCAAAATAATTATTAGAAAAAGAAAATTAACAAACAGGGCTCAGTTAAAGATATATATATATATATTTGGAGACTTACCCGTTCCTCTTCTAGTAATGATTCGTATTCACGTTGCATTTGTAATTTGGATTGTTGTATCTCGTGCTATTTTATTTATTTTATTGAAATCAGACGCATTAGAAACATATTAAAGCTCACGAGAACAAGTGAAAAAAAAATCACTTACCGCCTGTACTCGAAATTTACTCATCATAACCTGCAACGTGGTTTCATATTCTTTAACTAATGAAGACAAGGAAGCATTCTCTTCATTCAATTGTTGATTTTCGTAGATCAAACGCACGTTCTGTCGTTCTATCTCCGACGTGCCGGATTCAAATGGTGGGGCTAACCTTTGCCAAAATACGAAAAATATCATGTATAGTTTAAATAAATCGGGGGTGGCTTGAGAATTAGCATATACTTAGATACGGAAATACTTAAAAAGTTTCGCATTGATTTACCTCGAATACTGGCGCGTATCAGCGGTCCGGTGAATCCATCTGCCCGATTCTATATGAATTTTTTCAATATGTTGAGATTTTGTTCAGAAAGTTTCACGTTATTTGATAATAGCCAAATTGCTATATTTTACAATTAAAAGGAGTATAAACTTAACGAGGTGTAAATTTTATTCTCTCGAACATACATACATAAACTTACGATTTTTCTCGCCTAACCAAAACAATAAAAAAAAAAGATAATCACCTGAAGCTCAACGACCTGTTGCTCCAAGGATTTAATTTGCTCACGGTTATTAGCCAATTGTGCACATAATTCCGCGACCAAATGCCAAGTACGATTAAGTGTCTCTTCATCCGCAATCATATTCGAGGTGTTATCTGGTGTCATTTTTGTTTTTAAAATGAATTGAAAGTAAACAAGAGAATTTCGAGTCTTCTAACCTGTTTTACCACCTATCACCAAACACATGACTGTTTAACAGTCCACTCTTACTTGAGTTTAGAAGTTTCACTTCCTTTATGTACGACAATTCTTCCAAGAGCATAGAATACTTTTGCAAAATGATAGTTCTCGAAATTTTTCCGAAATTCAAATGGGAAGAAAGATGAAATGTTTTCTACTTTCTTATTTCAATGTTCGATTAAGATAATAGCATGTACAGTGCCTCCTTTATTTAAACGGAGACTAATTAAACTCACGATATAATGGATTGTCCAAAACTGCTTGAATAGAATCCATTCAATATAGATTTACTGACAATGTGTATAATGGGCAAATACTCGAATCTTGCAATCATTTCTCCCTTTTGTTAAATAATTAATTACATGTGATTACTTTTAATATAAGAGTACATCTTAAATAGTATAAGTCTATAATAAATACAACCACCCGCCAAATAAATTAAATCATTTTTCGTAAGATAACAATAGTAACTAGATATTGAATAGTCCACGGTTAATTCGATATTGAACCAAATCAGAAATACTGATTAGTTTCAAGCCATGTTCATCAGCAAAAGCGCGACAGTCATCACGACGTGCCATCAACCCATCATCTTTTACTAATTCACATATTACACTAACAGGCTTTAAACCTGCCAATTTGCATAAATCTAATGGGAAATTTTGAATAAATATATTAGTTTTAGCTATGTATAATAAAAAGGATCAATTCTTTCTCACCTATAGAAGCTTCAGTATGACCAATTCGTTTTAGAACCCCACCCTCTGTGTATCTTAAAGGAAATATATGTCCGGGTCGGATGAAATCCGCCGGATCTGTAATAGCAAAATTAGCCAAAGATCTTGCTGTTAAAGCACGATCATGTGCCGAAATACCTGTCGTGGTATCTTTACAAAAATTGGATTCGTATTAAATCTATGCGCACACGTTCAGTGCTTGAAATTTAAACATGCTTGACCAACTTACTATGTTTATAATCTACAGAGATTGTGTATGCAGTTTTTAATCGATCAGTACTATTCGGAACCATTAAAGGAAGTTTCAATTGATCTAAACGAGTTGGTGCTGTAGGCACGCATATTAAACCGCTTGACAATAAATACTTGAAAGGTAAATCAATCATTCATCTTATGCAAATATATGTGTGTATATATATATATGTATTTTTTAGATAGAAAGTTATTACCTCGTATATCGTACCATGAATGCCATCTTCTCTGTAGTCATTTTTTCGGCAGCAATAACCAAATCACCTTCATTTTCTCGATCTTCATTATCTACAACTACTACGAACTTCCCTTCCACTGAATAATAATATAATACATTAGTATTTTTTATTTGATCTTGATTATTTGTTAATAACATACCAAAATCCTTGAGCGCACTTTCTATCGAATCAAATACATATTTAGGTTTCCCATTAATAATAAAATTATTATTCCGTTGTATTTTATGTGAATATTCATATTCATTGGATATAACGTCAACTGAAGAAGCCGTAAGAATTTTTTGAGCCATAATGAAAAAAAAATTAAAAGTTCTTGTATCGAAAAGATTAGATTTTTTTTCGAGAAATTAACCGTACTTATATATTTATCCTATGCATAGATTAGATCAGGATTTGTCATTATTCGAGAAATTAATCGCACTTTTATACTTATCCTATGTATAGATTAGATCAGGATTTGTCATATGCTGACAAAACCCTATTTGTAATTTGTAATTTAAAATTGCTAAAATTGGTGTTTCGTATGCTGATACTGATCAGGTGAGGTTCCTATTTATATTCGCGTTATAACCGAAAGTTGATACCACCAGTTCCTGCAACTTTTAGAAGAGCGTTTGAATTATTTTCTAATCTTCATATATTATTTCTCAAATGTATCTTTTACAAAGAGTATTTTAATGATCATTTCGATAAAAGAAGGATTCTATTTAATCATTTAAATATAAGAATACATTTACTTCAACTACTCTAATACAAAGTGCGATGAATTCGTTTTTATATACAATCCATCATTACCCTTATTCTCTTTATTATCATCCTTATTATTCTCAAAAATTCATTCCTTTCGCTAACATCACGAAATCTGTGACGAGATACTGATTCCAAGTCATTACCACCAACTCATTATACCCGTGACTCTTACTTAGATCCCGTGCAACACGTGCTTTTCTTATTGTATCAACACACATACATACAAATTCTAGCGCTAACGCTAAGAGAAAAGGTAAATAAAAATCATGGAAGATTATAAAGAAGGAGAAAACGTTTTAGTTACGCCCAAGGCAGAAACATACGACTTAGACATGGAGTTTGAAGACGGTGATGAGGAAGCCGATGACCTTGACATGAAAAACTTGTCGGCAAAGGCTTGGTTGGTGAAATTGCCAACATTTCTTGCAAAAAAGTGGTCTGAAATCGAACAGGAAGACGTTGATCTTGGGTGTGTGAGGATTCATGAGTCGGGGAAGATTGAATTAATCCTTTCTGATAATAAGATATATGCTGAGATGCCACGAGAATATGACCTAGAAATAACAAATACAGATGTCAAGGATTCATATTCTTTTGTTCTAAAAAGAGACGAGAATGGAATGGAGACAGGACCAGTCGCGATCCAAGCAACCGTTCATCATAATTGTTACATTAGACCATATGCGAGTGACGAGTACAGACAAAAGGTGCGACAGAGAACTATAGAAGCATCCCAACCTAAACGAACAGTGCAAGTGATGAGTCCAGATGAGAATCGTGGTGCTTATGTTCCTCCTGGTTTGCAAGCTTCATCAGCGGACAATTTTGGAAAGTTTGTTTCAAAGAAAACAAAAATTCCGATGGAACAAAAAACCACTCGTATGCCGAAAAACGAACTCATCGATTTGCTCTTTCAAGCCTTCGAAGAGTATGCTTATTGGAGTTTAAGAGGGTTGAAAGATTATGTCAAACAACCAGAATCTTATTTGAAAGATGTGTTAACAGAGATCGCGATTTTGGATAAGCGTGGTCCTTATAATAATTGTTATCACTTAAAACCAGAGTACAAACGCGAGAATGAACCAACAAATGATTCGATCGCACCGAATGGATTGGAACCGCCGAATGGGGATTCTGCAATGGTAATTGATGATGATGACGACGAGGTGGAAGAAGAGGGAAACGTGGAAGGTGGTGATGAAGACGAAGAGTTTGATGATGCAGAATTGTTTGGCGATGGTAGCGATTAATTGGAATACTCACGAAAAATACAATTACCACTACGATTTTTTAATTAAATGAGGGTGATGTCTTTATACAAAAAACAATTATTACATTAAGATAATCGGTATATTTATTTAAACTATAAAAAAATTGTGAACTTTCGTAAATCGTATGATATAATAGATCTGTGGCACAGTAATTATAATAAACTGAAAATCAGTTGTTTTTGAAATTCTTACTAATAACGATATATCATATGATAAAAATACATTATAGTTATAGCACTTTATAGTTAACTTCACGACATGTCAAAAAGAAAAGCGCAACAAGCACTGGAAGATGAAAGTGATGTCTTACAAATTCAAGCACTTGGGGCTGGTAACGAAGTGGGCCGTTCATGTTTGGTTATTAAATACAAAGGCAGAACGATAATGGTACACTATCCAGCAGAAACATGCTCTTTTCAATACTTCTACACTGATAATTTACCGTTATATAAAATAGATTGTCAAATGTATCTCGAACCTTATTTTATGATTAATAAAAACCTGTTTTTACAAACTTGAAAAAATCTCGCCGAGTTTTTCTTTGAATTTTTTGTTTAATTGAAGAAATATACGGTTGGACTTTTGATTGATAACATTTGATTCTCTTTTAGTTGGATGCAGGAGTGCACCCGGCTTTTAATGGGTTGGCAGCACTTCCTTTTTATGATGAAATTGATCCTACCACTGTTGATGTTTTGCTGGTTAGCCAGTATGTAATCATTCATTTAATCAAGTAGAGACGAAACATTTATGAAAATTTATATTTTAACTAATCATTTGTTTGCTATATCGTGTATAATTGATATTTTTAGCTTTCATTTGGATCATGCCGCTTCTCTACCGTATTTCATGGAAAAGGTTTGTTTTCCACTCGTACACCCTCTTATTATATATCAAATTGACATTAATTTCATATAATCTAGACTGGATTCCGTGGTCGTGTGTTTATGACTCATCCGACAAAAGCTATATATAAGTGGCTATTAACAGACTTTATAAGAGTCAGGTAAAACATTCTAGTCATCGTTGTATCAATTTAATTAAATCTACGTAATTATATGATAAAAGCCATCAACTAATGATCTATTACAATATCAAAGTAATGTCGGAGCCGATGAAAATATTTATACGGAACAAGATTTGTTGCATAGCTATGAGAAAATTGAAGCGGTCGATTATCATCAGGAGATGGAGGTAGAGGGAATAAAGTTTACTAGTTACAATGCTGGACATGTCCTCGGAGCTGCAATGTTTTTGATCGAGATTGCTGGTGTAAAGGTATGTGAAAAATTGCATTTTCATGGAATCACATTAATTAATAGAAGATTAGTTGCTTTTCATCTATATTTTATCTGTGTAGATATTATACACCGGCGATTATTCGAGAGAAGACGACAGACATTTAATGGCAGCTGAACCTCCTAAAATCCAGCCGGATGTTTTGATCACTGAATCCACTTATGGTGTTCAAAGCCATCAGCCACGGTTAGAAAAGGAAGCGAGATTCACATGTAAATAATTTAACATTGAGAATTTTTTGCACTTATACTCAAGATTGTTCTATGCAAATCCCAATAAATAGCACTTGTCCATGATATTGTACAACGTGGAGGCAGATGCCTGATGCCGGTATTTGCGCTTGGACGTGCACAAGAATTGCTATTGATTCTTGACGAATATTGGGAAGCCCATCCTGAATTAGAGTCTGTACCAATTTATTATGCGTCATTACTAGCGAAAAAATGCATGGCAGTCTATCAAACATATATAAACATGATGAATGCGAAAATTCGAAAGCAGTTTGCCATTTCGAACCCGTTTGTGTTCAAGCACATTTCCAATTTGAAGAATATGGATAATTTTGATGATGTTGGACCTTGTGTTATGATGGCGAGTCCAGGAATGTTACAGGTTAGAAAGTGGCGGGGTTAGTTTTAAGATATGTTATTTTTTGGATTTTATTATACCGGTTAATAATCATCCGTTAATTAGAGCGGTCTTTCTCGAGAACTGTTCGAAAGATGGGCTCCCGATAAAAGAAATGGCCTCGTAATTACAGGTTATTGTGTAGATGGAACTTTGGCTAGAGTAAATAAAATATCTGAGATATATTGCATGTATTTAATAATTATAGAATCTAATATTTTCTTTTAATTATAGCATGCAATGACTGAGCCTGCAGAAATAACTTCAATAACCGGTGCAAAAATCCCACGACGTCTATCTGTTGAATATATATCCTTCTCGGCCCATGTGGATTACACGCAGAATAGTCAATTTATTGACGAAGTGAATGCCCCTAATATTGTAAGTATATATTATTAATTTATATTTGATATGGATAATAAACTGAATTGTTTTTGTGGTGTATATGCATGCAATCGAAAAAAGAAAGCATAAATGAAAGAATCAAACTGATTTTATTTTAGGTTCTTGTACATGGTGAATCAAATGCTATGGGTCGCTTGAAAAGTGCTTTAGAGACAAAATTCAAAGATCGTGGACAAAAGGTTCAAGTATTCTCGCCGAAAAATTGTGAATTCGTGAGACTCAAGTTTCGAGGAGAAAAATTAGCAAAGGTAAATGAAGCTTAGTACTTAGAATGAATGGAGAGCAGTTATATGTATAAACCAGCATTATTGAAATGTTACATGATAATCTACTAGACGATAGGTTCTCTAGCTGCTAAATATCCTCAGGAGGATCAATTACTCTCTGGAATTCTTGTCTCAAAAGATTTTCAATTTAATATCATGGACGCGCGCGAATTGAAAGAGTTTAGCGGGATTTCCACTTCTGCTATTTCGCAAAAACAGACAATTTATTACCGCGCTTCTTTCTCGCTTTTAAAGTTTCATTTGGAACAGATGTTTGTCAATTTGGACGAGACCAAAGATGAAAATGGTGTACCAACTTTGAAGGTAAGAAATAATATCATTGTTTGTGATGATCTTGATATAATTTTACTTTTCTTAATTATTCTTAATATCCAAAAGATATTGAATTCTATTAAAGTTAAACAAGTAAATAAAACTCAAATTTTACTCGAATGGCAAGGTAATTCTATGAATGATATCATTGCAGATGCAGTCTTAGCTGTAATACTGAATATTGAAAGCAGCCCTGCTTCCGTCAAAGGTAAGAAATTTTTTGCTTAATTTGAGTTTATTCAGTCAAGAACTTTTTCATAACCGTTGTTTCCGCTTTCATTTCTATGCTTTACTAATAGTCACAAAAAGTCCAACCCATTCGCACCGACATCACCAAGAAGACATTCGATCCACCACAATAAATTTTCTTAAGAAGCAGTTTGGTGAAGTTTTCGAAAATCCAGAATCGAAGGATGAGATCATTGTTAAAGTAGATGAACATACTGCCACAGTCAATATTCAGAATTTGGTTCGTATATATTATTTTATGATATTTAAAAATGAATTTCTCTTGATGGTTTCTTTTTCTTCACAGGAAATAAACGCACAACATGAACCATTAAGAAAGAGATTGGTTGATGTGATTGAACGTGTTGCGCGTACGCTACGGCCTTTGGATTTCGAATACTTGTCGAAGATGGAAACAACATCTTAGATTTGTATTATCATAGTTGTTATTCACATGGGCTATTTTTATTTACCCTTTCATGGAAGTGTATTTATAGAGGTTGCAAAAAAGAGTTTCACGTGATTTGATAGTATCAATACCACCTATCACGTACCTTCTTAGCGATAAAATATAGTTAATATAGTTATACATTGAACAATTAGAACTTCAGAAAAAATCTATGGTGCAGAACATCATAACTCGCCAATCACATGATTTTGTTTCAATGTTCCGGATGCAATGTAAAATAACATATTGTATAATGCAACCAATAATATTTTCATACATTGATTGATCACGTGTTAATAAGAATCGTATCAAGCATAACGAATGCCGTATTCATTTGCATTATTCATATCATTAATACAGAGATTATTAATTATTTATTTAATGATTTGTTTCATTCGCTTTATTTTCTTTATCTATTTTTATTAATCATTCAATATTTTCTAGAATTCAATGATATAATTTATATTTGTTAATAATTTATTCAACAGTCTGATTCATTAATTCTTTGTTATATATATATCTATATATATCTTTATAACTTATAAACTTGCAAATAGTAATTATAGATATATTATTAAGAACTTATGAAAGCTAGTTTACTAAGTTTGTATAGTTATAATTATATAATCTTCAAGTTTTTTACTTTATAAAATTTCAATATTATTTTATAAAGTTATACTCATAATAAAATTTTGAATATTATTTAAAGATATATTCTGTTCAATAATTATTTTTTTAATAATAATCATTATTCAAGAAAATCAGAATATAAAGTAAAAATAACATAATTATATTATTTTTACTTAGTCTAGATTATGAATGATAATAGGATTATATATGCATCATTATTTGAGTAACAATTAGTTCACGAGTTTGTCATCACTCTTAGATACTCATGATCTATAAAAAATATGACAATATATTTGTGTTTACATCATCACACTTAGATATCTCATGATCTATAAAAAATATGATAATAATTTTATATTCACATTATCATTTAAGTAATAATTAGTTTATGAGTTTGTCATTATTCTTAGATACTCATAATCTATAAAAAATATGATGATGTATTTGTATTCACATTATCATACTTAGATATCTCATGATCTATAAAAAATATGATAATAATTTTATATTCACATCATCATACTTGATCACTTTGATAGGTGATGACTTTTATACTTTTTAAAAAGTTAATGAATTACATTTCTTGAATCTGCTCTTTTAATACAAGTTTAATTTGTAAGATAGTAATTTATTATCTCAATGAATTAATTTTGGATTGCATGATTAGAAATACTAGGAATACTTATTTTTTTCATGTCTTCAATATCAGAATATATCAATATTTTTTTGTTTCTAAAAATTTTTAGAGTCAAAGTAATTTTTAGTAATAACTTTAAATATAACTTCTTGAAATTTTTAGAGAGTTTTAAGTCTTTCTTGATTAGTTTCTTATATTTATCATCAAAGTCACTAAAAAATAAAGTAAAATTCTAGAAAAAAAATAAAACTTATTCTATGATATATCTTTGATATATATTCAATATATACTATATATATTACATATTCTATCTTTGATATATACCTAATATATGTAATATATATATTACATATATTTATAAAAAAGAAAAAAAAAGCTAGAGAAGTTCAATTTTTTTTGGTAATTTTTAGAATTTTCAGTGACAGATATCTAGAAAGTATTTCAGAAGTTTAAAAATATAGAATTTAATAAAGTTTTTGTCTCTAAAAATTTTTTTGATAATACTTAGATATACTAATCACTTCATATCTACTTCTAGCAAATACATCTACTAATTTTTCTTTATTCCAGATAATGCAGAGCAACAAATCTCTAATTTCTTATCTTGTATCATCTTTTTCAGCTTTTTCTACTGATAATAATTTTGCCTTCAATATTTATCTATATGAGTATCACAATAATTGTAATTAGAATAGGTCAACTTATCATATTCTTTATAAGATATATGTAATGGAGAATCCTAGTGAACTTTATACCCTTCAGACTGATAATAATCTTGATTGCAAATTTTTTCAGTTCTAAGAATATAGAAGTAATAATAAAATGTCATACTTATATAATTTTCAATATAATAATTATTATCTATTAATAACTATTCTTTAGAATTAATTTTTATTTTGAACTTTTTTTTCTGGAATAATATATTAGTAATAAAATATACTTATTATGAATATCTAATATTTTCAAAGTGAAGCTTATAACTCAAAGAATCACTCTAAAAGAGCTTATTTCATAATAAAAAGTATTGATCACGTATTAGCAAAAATAGAAGTATCATCTCAATCAGATAGCTATAATAATTTTGATTAAATTATCTTTCTTTAGATCTCTTTTAATCTAGATCTTCATTTTGTGCTATCTGTATAACAGATTAGCTTTATATTACATTCTAAGAAGATCAATTTCACTCTGGATATATAAATAATCATTATGTATTTAATATATCTAGATTTAGTATATTATTACTTAGATAATTACCATATGTATTACAATTATAAATTTAGATTATTAATATTTTTAATTAATTATTTTCTTTATAATTTTATTCATTCTTCTTGTTATTTATTTATATTATTATTTATTATTATTTATAATTATTATTACTTATTGAATTATGATTAGTTATTCTTTGAAGATGTGAATTAAGTTAATTAATTTTGTTCAACTATATATATTTTAAAATAGATTTCATTATTAATTTATTCACTTTTTATATTTATTTCTTTTACTATAAATAAGTTTTCTTTGTTCTGTAATTTTTCTTCAGATCTGAATACTTTTAAATAATAAAAATAATCATAAATTATAAAATTAAAACTTATTCATATTATATTTTATCTTGTTTATAACTATTAATAAAATAATCTTATAATAGTTCAGAAAACTTAGAGAATTTCAAGCTGGAGATAGATATAGAAAAAGAAAATAATGTGATATTCTATTGTCAAGAGTTTAAAGCTTTTTCTTAATCAAAGACTTCGGAAAATGAAAAAATACATCAAATACTTCACTACAATAGAGAAGATTATTTACTAGTTAATTCAAGTCATAATAATATAGTTGCAAAAAATGATAAGAAATTAACTATAATTCTTGAAAAGATATTATTCAATCATGAAAATATTTTATTTATAGTCATCTATAATAAGAATTTAATAAAAAAACTAAATAGAAAGTACTATTATGTATTACATCTTTATAGTTTTCTTTTTAATAGTCAAAAGGTGATAGTTACTCTTACAGAAATTCAGATTTTCTTTGATATATATATACTTGATAATGAATTTGTAGATGATTTTAAGATAAAAATAGATGAAATTCTTTGTAATATAATAAATATTTATAAAATAGAACATATTAAAGCTTTTTCTTTTCATGATTATTATGTAGAAAAAAAGTTATATTTACAAATTCATACAAATGATACTGGGAATAGAAAGAAAGCTTTTCAAGTTATTCAAGATAAAAATTTCAAAATTATATCAGATGATATATATTTATTCTATTGAAAGATAGCTTGAGAATATAGAATTAAATTATCTGGATGATCTATAATAAGTAAATATATATGTAAAAAAAGTAAATGAAGTAGTCTTCTCTATTTATATGAATTCTATATATCTATAAAAAATTTTCATAAAGTGAAAGATATTATAATTATAGATGATTGCTTCTCTATTTTAGCTCTCTTATAAGATCATACTCTTATTCTTACATAAAATATAGAGATATACACATCACAAAAAAAGATGAATTTGCAGAAGTTCTTGATAAAAAAGTCAATATCTTTATGATTTATATGACTATTCACTAAAAAAATAATTCAAAATCATTAAAATAAATTTATCTCATTGATAAAGAAATTGTACCAGATCCAAATTGGATAATGATTATTTGTGAAAATGAAAAAAATCTATTAAAGGCTTTTGCTCTCTATTAAAGATCAATTGCATCTGATATTTAAATCAGATTTAATAATTCTGATTATGATTGGCATTTTATTATGGAAAGAATATATCATTATAATATACTTAAGTGAATATGAAAATAAATAATAAGAAACTTTAAATCAAAGAAAGAAATTCTAAAGTGGAATTATTATGAAAAGATAGATACAAAATCTGAAAATAATTTTCAAAAGAAAGATGATGAAGGAAATATTATTGATAATGGAGATGATAAAGATAATGAGAATAAAAAAAAATATATAGGAGGTCTAATTAAAGTCAAACTTAGTGCTAGTGATTATTTTAATTCTATTATTCTAAAATTATTAGGATGTATACCAATTGATATCTGTGTATATCTCAAAAAATATTATTCCTGTTCTGAAATAGAAAAGAAAGACTTATTTAAATTCTTCTTAGAAAAATATAGTCTTGATTTAAAAGCTGATATACCATATAATAATATGTGAAGGATCTATACAGAAGCAAAAGAACAGATCTCTCTGAAATCATAAAGTTTGACAATTACAAAAAAAATGCATGATATTGTAAACTATTATATTATAGATATATTATATTACCAGAAACTTATGATAAAACTAAGTATAATAAATAATTATAGAGAAGTTACTTCTATAGCTTATGTATCTTTATTTAATTTATACTATTATGCAAATGATATGAAAATACAAAATCTTCTGGATGCTTATATTTTCAAGTGTGATATGATATTTAGTATAAGAATATGTAAAAATATAGAAAAAGAAAAATTTTCTAGTGCATATATTTTTTCACCTAAAAAAGGTATAGAAACAGAAAGATCAGTAACAGATCTGAATTTTATATCTTTATATTCCAGTCTAATTATGAATTATAATCTTTCTCTGAAAAAAATTATATTAATACCAGAAAAGACTAATATTATGCAGAATAATAAAAATAACTTGTATAAGATTAAGTTTCTATTTAATAACTATATTATCTATATTTAATATGTAAAACATGATAATCAATTCAAGAAAAAGAATTTATATCCTATTATATTAGAGGATTTATTTAACAAAAGAGTAAATCTTAAAATATAACTTATCTTATTAGGAAAGAAAAAGAAATAACTTGGAAAAATAATAAGTTTAGTTAAAGAGAAAGATAAAAAAATTCCAGAAAGTTTAAATTTAGAATACTTATCTATATGCTTTGATTAAGATTATTTAGATTTGAAATAAAAAGCTTTAAAGATATATATGAATACTTTTTACAGAGAAGCAGGAAACTCAAAATTTCTAATCTTTCTTCATGAATTAGCTAAAGAAACTACTTTAGTAAAAAAATATAATCTTAATCTTATTGCTAAATTCATAATAAAAAAAGAGTTTGAAATAAAATATGAGAATACTGATTTTTTGTATCTTTCCTGTCTAGTTAAGTATTATAAAAAATATGATGAAGCCTTCTTCAAGAAAGAACTTTCTAAAGAAGTATACTAGACTAAAATGGTCAAAATTACTATGAATATGATAAAAAAGTTATATAATCAAGTTAATAAATATCTTAAAATAAAAAATAATGCATCTTATCTAAAAATAACATATGAAAAGATATTATTTTTTATTTGTTTTATTAATAAGAAAAAATACTTTAGTGTATCACATGAAAAAAATATCAATTTTAGATTAGATAATCTCTTTATGTAAGAAATTGATATTATAAAGCAAGAGAATTCTAAACTCTTCAGATTTATTGAAAAAAAGATTATGCAAAAGATTATGAATATTAACAATACATATATAATTCATGAAATTATTGAAAACACTCTTAGAGAAGCACAAAATAAGAAATAGGACTCTAAAGAATTTATTGAAATAGCCAAGTAGAAGCTTAGTATATTTTAAAGATGACGCAATAAATATGTAATGCTTATTTATCATCTGTTACAATATGTTATAACTTCAAAATTTTATAAGTCACAACTAGTTGCAATTAGATAATACTTTATTTATCACCATATTGCAATAGTTAAGAAGCTATCTTTAGTATATCTGATACTTATTTTATCAAGATTTTTATGAAACAGATGAAAAAAAAAATTTAAAATTCCTGATTCTAATGAATACTTTAGTTACATTATAGTGAATAATAGTTCTCACTATAAAGAAGATGATATGATTTCAATAAGAAAAGCTAATTATATAAAGTTTTCAGAAATTGTAAAAGAGCATAATATGAGAATAAATACTAATTACTACTTAGAAAAAATACTGGCAATATATACATATTTTATTAATAAAGATAATAGATATCAATCATCTTCTTTACATAAAATAATATAACTTAAAGATTTAGATAAGAAAGAAAAGCAGATTAATATGTATTTTCAAAAAAAAGCTAAAAAATAGCTTATGAAATATGTTAAAGCCTTGAATTGATTAGCTATATTATTATATTGTTAAGTATTCTTAGCTAAGATCATCACAATTTACTAAGATACTTATACATTATTAATAATATTTTTTTTCATACATAAATAATATCCAAGTTCAAATAAATAATCTCAGTTACCTGATCTATATATCTCATAATCAATCACTTTTTCTTTCTAATTCCCATATGTATCTCAATATAATAAATCATATAATTATAATAATTAATAGAATAAGAAAAATATATGCTGATAGAGGTGATATCAAAATACTTACTATTAGTAATAAAGTGAAATAGAAAAAAAATAACAGATCATATAACTTCCAATCACATTCTGTCTTTCCAAAGTTCTTATCCATATAAATCTTCTTTTTTAAAATTAGTTTAATATATAATAGTAATATTATATTTGATATTACATATATTAGTTTAATAAATAATATATTAAATTATTACTAATATCTGGTAAAGAAAAAATAATACTTTTCATATTAACATATAAACTATAAGATATTAGCATTTAACACAACCAAAAAGCTAATCATTAATCTTTAGAGTACTGCATAGTGTGTTGCTGAGTTCTTGTATTAAGAACTTCATAACATCTATCAATTTCTTGTGCAAGTAACTTGGTTATTCTTTTGAATTCTTATATGAATTTATCATTTTTCATATTTTTTTTCAATAAAGATGCTTCTAACTCAAATATTTGCCTAATTCTATTTATTACATCTTTATTTTGTTTAGAGTCTTGATATCAATTAATGGTAATATGAGAATTACTTGTAAATACTATAAATATGCTGATAGTTCATGTATATCTATTCTAAGAATCATTATGTATGCTGATTTGCTAATGATAATTCATATTAAAGAAGATAAATAGATAATCATGCCAGTACTTTGTGAAGGCAAAGTGAGAAAAGAAATCTGATACCGAACTGGTTTTCTTCATAACAAGATGCTTATATATTAGAAAGTAATTATTTAGAAATACAGAACATAAATATATTAAGTTTTTAGATATGTATTATATCTTTCTTTCTTGCTAATTGATCTTTAATTAAGTTCTAATTATTCTTGTTTAAAAATATTCCATCAGATAGAAAATATATATCTATTAAGGTAAAGTACTACTGTATCCTTCATATCTTTAACTAGTTATTATATTAGTATTTAAGTTAATTGATCAAGATATGAGTGATTATAATTATACTTATAATTATACTTGAATACTCTCTAATAAGACTCAGTAATTATTATTATTCAAGCGATTGATATTGTATTAACATATGAGATATGGATAAATAACTACTAATCCTTATGATTGTATCAATTGCACTAAAGATATCTCTATACTGTAACATAATTTTTTTGCTGACAGTATTGATAAGTCTCTTAAGTATAAAGTGTATATAGTTCTGAAGATATGAGAAATTAATCTATATTAAAAGATATTAAAAAATACAAAAGAGTATATTTTTTTATTATTTGCAATATTTTCTTAATTTTCTTTTTGGTATATTTGCAGATTTCTTGATCTCTAGAAAGTCATATTGGATTGATAAAGCTAAATTATTGGTAAGCTTTGCTAGATTTCTTAGCTGTATATTGACTTCTATAAAATTTTTGCTTACTCAATTTTTTTTCTATAGCACACTTAATATGTCATAAACAAAACTAAATATTTAGTATCCATGACCAAGCTTCTTGTATTACTACTATCTCTCCAGCATCTTTATCTAATAATATAAAACTTGACTAAATACCCTCATTTTACAATATTTCAAAGAATTCTCATAAGATATCAATATATATATTTATTATATTTGCTGAATTAGATACTTGATCTTCTGATGTAATATAAGTATCTAGGAAAAGATATATTAGAGATACATCATATCTATCACAGTTATTATTTATAGTAAATAATTTAAATTTCTATTGGTTTATTTTGAATGTTAAGTTTATGATAAACTCTATAATATTATCTTTTTCAATCTTATTTATAAAAGGTATAATAAATCTCAGACTATAAATAAAGTTATTTTCAAGATAGAAAATGATTTTGAACTCTTCACATTAAAGTATATCCTACTCAATAAAACTCTTTACAGATTTTAGTTAATTTGCTATATTAATTATATATTACTACTTTGAGAATTATATAATTTAATAATATATCTGTTAATAAGTATGTATTTTTTCATCTATTAATTTTTCTTTACAAAGTTATTTATAGATTTTACTTTTACGTAAACTGTAAATCACATTTTTCTTGATTCATATTTTGATATTTTCTAATAGGTTAGATCTGTAGTATGTGAAGTATATATATTTTTCAAAATGCTGAATAGTTAACAAAACCTATTCTTTGTCAAGATTAATCCTGGTCATAATTGAATTTTTATAATCAAATCTTTGAATCACAGATTTAGCTTTGCTAATATACTTAATTGGCTAGTTTCTTGATTACTTGAATCAACATTCTCTTCATTAGCTATAATAAAGATAATATGTCATACATCTCTTTTGCTGATCATTTTTAGTGTGTAAATAGAAATATCTAATCATCTAATAATATCTGGAAAGTTTCTTGAGAGGATCAAGAAGATTATTAAGAATATATTAATAGGTTCTCTTCTCATCAAATGCAGTCTGAGTACTAGTAGAATGCATGATCATCTCTCTGATAAGATTGAAGTTCAAAATAACTTTCACAGAAAACTTTATAACTTTATCTTTGGCTTTATAATCATGAAATTATGTGATTATTACTTTCTTCAGATCTTCAATCTCATATAATGGTCTATTATATTTCTTTCCTAAATTATCAGTCATATTTTCATGATTATTTTCTGCATTGCTATTAGAAAATACTATTTCATTAGAAGATATAGCTTGATCTTTACATCTTTTTTTAGCGCATATATTGCATATGGAAAAGATTTTTGTTTGACTTTCTTTTACTTAAGTGAATTCTCTAATTAACCTATTACTTTGATATTGAGTACATCTTTTCTTCTTAATGTTATCAATAACTAAAAAAAGAATTTCTGTTCAGATCTGACATAGATTTTTATTTGACTTGCAAAATATTTTTAATATTATTAATATATCATTAATTTCATTATTTATAACTGATATTTTATTATTTATGACTAATATTTTATTCATTTTATTTTTAAAAAGTAATCTGATAAGATTGTGAAATTCTTATATAGATCATAATATTTGATCTTTAGCAAGATTTTATATGTTCTTAATGTATTACATTATGTCTTATCATGTTATTATATTATACATTATAATATAGATAAATATTATATTTAGCAAGATCTGTAAAAAATAGAAAATTTTATTAAATAAGCTAATTTTTATTTATTCTAGGAGTTATTAATATTATTACAGTGATAATTAGGCAAATTTAGTATTACTTGTAGATGTAATTAAGAAAGAAAAATATATTTATTAGATGCTATATCTATATTACAAGTATTATTTAACAAAAGAGTTATAGAAAAAATAAATTTGTGAACAGGTAAATATTTGATGTAATTAATATATTTTATTAATTTGTTTCTAATCACAATCATTACTTTTTCTAATCAAAGATCTTGTTTTATATTTTGTATTAAAATGCTTTGATCAATTAATAAAGATCTCAATAGAAATAATATCCAATTATCTCCTTTTTTAGCAAGTCTTAATAATCAAAGATATTAAAATAATAATAATCATAATTGATTATCTGACTGATACTAATTTCTTAATGTGAAATCAAGATTTATTTAGTGCTATTTCATATATTTTTTTTGACAAGTTCTTTCAACTTTAGTTTTTGATTTATTATTTGGATTTTCTGGTGATGATAAGAAATTACTGGTATGATGAGAACTTTTCTGATCAGAATACATATTTTTATTTTTATCAGATAATCCAAGTTTCCTTTGCCATTAGATTAACTTCATATTTTGTATTAGTGAGTAATTTTTTGCCTTCAAAATTTATTTTTTTTTATTTCTCATTAAATTGATATTTCCTCTTTCAGCAAGCAAGTTTTTAATTATCAAAAATATTAGAATGATGATAATTATGGTTAATAATCTGATTGATATTATTACTTAATAGTTTTATATCTTTTTATTAATAAGTTTCTTTGACTTTAATTCTTGATTTATCATTTAAATTTTCTGATAATGATAAATAATTATATTGATATAACAAGAACTTTTCTAATTAATCATCTTTTTTTATAGTTATATTTTTTCATAGTTATCTTTTTTCATAATCATCTTTTTTGAATTTCTCAATTACTAATTATGATGGAGTTCTTTGATGGTAATTGCAAAGAGAATTATGAATTCTACTAATTTTAGAGATGATTTAAATTCAGTATTAGAATGATAGTAGATGAGATGTGCAAATTTAGAAGAAGATGTGCTATGTTCTATTTGTAACTTATTCATTTGCGTAAATTTAAATAATTGATCCAGAAAGTATCATAATATATATATAATATAAATGCAAATATTTTTTTTGAAAGAATAAAAGCTATTTGATTTAAATAGAATAAAGATATTTTTTATTCAAATCAGGAAATCAATTTGTTAATCAAAAAACTTTTATTAGATAATCCAAGCTTTCTTTATCATTAGATTATCTTTATATTTATATTAGTAAGTAATTTTTCATCTTTGAAATTTATTTTTTTTATCTGATATTTTCTCTTTTAGTAAGCAAGTTTTTAATCATCAAAGATATCAGAATGATAATAATTGTGATTGATAATTTGATTGATGCTATTACTTGATAGTTTTATATCTTTTCATTGATAAGTTTCTTTAACTTCAGTTCTTGATTTATCATTTAGATTTTCTGATGATGATGAATAATTATATCAGTATGATAAGAACTTTTCTGACTGAATGCATATTTCCATTGTCACCAGATAATCTAAGCTTTCTTCATCATTGAATTATCTTCATATTTATACTGATAAGTAATTTTTCATCTTTGGAATTTATTTTTTTTTCATTCCTTAATAAACTGATATTTCTCTCTTTCAGCAAGCTAGTTTTTAATCATCAAAGTTATTGAAATTATGGTTGATAATCTGATTGATACTATTACTTGATGGTTCTATATCTTTTCATTAATAAGTTTCTTCAACTTCAGTTCTTGATTTATCATTTGAATTTCCTGATGATGGTGAATAATTATTGGTATGATGAGAACTTTTCTGACTGGATGTATATTTTTATTGTCATCAGATAATTCAAGTTCTCTTTACCATTGAATTATCTTTATATTTTGTATTGATAAGTAATTTTTCATCTTTGAAATTTATTTTTCATTTCTTATTAAACTGATATTTCCCTCTTTTAGCAAGCTAGTTTTTAACTATTAAAGATATCAGAATCATAATTAATAATCTGATCAATGTTATTACTTGGTGATTCTATATCTTTTCATTAACAAGTTTCTTCAACTTCAGTTCTTGATTTATCATTTGAATTTTCTGATGATAATGAATAATTACCAGCATGATGAGAACTTTTCTGACTGGATATATATTTCCATTACTATCAGGTAATTCAAGTTTTCTTCACTATTGAATTATCTTTATATTTTGTATCAGTGAATAATTTTTTATCTTTGGAATTTATTTTTCATTTCTTATTAAATTGATATTTTTCTCTTTTAGCAAGCTAGTTTTTAACCTTCAAAGATATCAGAATTATGATTGATAATCTGATTAATACTATTACTTAATAATTCTATATCTTTTCATTAATAAGTTTTTTTGACTTCAGTTCTTGATTTATCATTTGAATTTTTTGATGATGATAAATAATTACTGATATAATAAGAACTTTTCTAACTGGATGCATATTTCTATTATCACTAGGTAATCTAAGTTTCCTTTGCTATTAGATTATCTTTATATTTTATATTGGTAAGTAATTTTTTATCTTTAGAATTTATTTTTCATTCCTTATTAAACTGATATTTCTCTCTTTTAGCAGGCTAGTTTTTAATCTTCAAAAATATCAAAATCATGGTTGATAATCTGATCAATATTATTACTTAATAAAAAATATTTAGTAATTCTATCTTTTTATTAACAAGTTCCTTTGACTTCAGTTCTTGTTTTATCATTTAGATTTTCTGATAATAATAAGAAATCATTAGTATGATGAGAATTTTTCTGATTAGAATGTGTATTTTCATCTCCATCAGATAATTCAAACTTTCTTCACCATTAGATTAACTTTATATTTTGTATTAATAAGTAATTTTTCACCTTTGGAATTTATTTTTTTTCATATCTTATTAAGTTGATATTTTTTCTTTCAGTAAGCAAGTTTTTAATCATCAAAAATATCAGAATAATAATAATTATGATTGATAATCTAATTAATGTTATTACTTAGTAATTCTATATCTTTTTATTGACAAGTTCCTTTGACTTCAGTTCTTGATTTATTATTTGGATTTTCTGATAATAATGAATAATTACCAGTATGATAAGAACTTTTCTGACCAGATGCATATTTTCATTTTTACCAGGTAATTCAAGCTTTCTTTATCATTGAATTATCTTCATGTTTTATATCAGTGAGTAATTTTTCCACTTTTGAAATTTCTTTTAAGCACTTTGATCAATTTGAAATCAAAGTTTAACTATTTTTTCTGGATAATAATAATTGTAATTAGCTCAAGTCTGAGAAAGTAAGCAAGAGTAAGCAAGTAAATAAGTAAGAAAATGAAAGTAAATAAGTTAATAGTAATTGAGTAAATAATCTTATAAGTAATTGAACAAGTAATCAAGAAGGTAATTAAATAGGAAAGAATAAGTGAGCTTTAACCATCAATAAGATAAAGTGAAAATTTAATAATGATAAGTCTTATTTTATTTGAATATTCTTAATATTTAAATTATTTTTGAGTTACATTGTAAATAAAAAAATAAAATATAAGTTTATTCTTAAAGTTTAAATTATTCTTGAATTACATTGTAAATAAAAAAACAAAGTATTAAGTTTATTATTCTTAAATTATATTATAAATAAATAATAAATACATGATATTCTTATTCTAATCTTAAAGGTATCAGGAACAGACTTCAGGAACTCCAGAAAGATAGAATGTGATTGAAAGTCACATGATCTGTCATTTTTTTTCTATTTCACTTTATTATTAACTTGCTATAATAGGAAAAGGCAAAGTTTCAAGATTAGATCTCATATAAGAATATGATTCAATTAAAGAGAATATATTATTTTTCTATTAAGTAAGATGTAAATTTGCACTTTTTATTTCTTGAGATTAGAATATAATATTCTCACTAATTTCACTAATACTAATTTTATTGTTTATCTTGAGATTAATCTCAGTATTATTTTTTAATAGTTTAATAATCTTACTATCAATTTTTTCTATTAGATTCATATTTTTTTTGTATACAAAATATTTACTGAGATTAATACTATTCAAAGATATATTCTCAAACTTGATCATATTTTTTTTATCATCTTCACTAACTATTATAGAGTAATAGCTTACAGAACCTATAGATTCCAATATATCCTCAGATTTCAGATACTTTAATTTACTAATTTTTAAAGCTAATTTAACTATCTTAGACTTGAGAGACTTGATTTCAGACTCTTTCTTTGATGAGTCTTTCTGAGATAAATCTAACTTATCTTTTAATAATTTTATCTCATTCTGAAATAATTTAATCTTTTCTAATTTTGTAATATACTTAGCCTTGCATTCTGCAAGAGAGATATCTTTGTAAGTATTTTTAATTTGTAAATATCTAGTCTCATTAATAAGTTTCAGATTATAAGTGTATAATTTCTGAATTTTAGTATTATTTTCTTCTAGTTTTTTACTTCACTTATTTCTATTCTAATCTTATCTCTTTCTTTCTTGATCAAAATTCTTCTCTTGCTTTATGTATTTATCCTGTAACTCACTATTATAGTTACATAATTTAAAAGAAGATTGAAGGATATAATGTATTTCTTTCTTAAGATCTATCATGTATATTATATCAAATAAAAGATAATATAATAAAAAAAATACAGATAAATCTTGATACTAATATATAAGATATATATTATATATATTAAATATTCATATTATATATAGTATATGTACTATGTATACTATATATATTATATATATTAATTATTGATATTATATATACTATATATATGACACATATTAATTATTAATACTATACATACTATAACATATATTAATTATTAATATTATACATATTATGTATATAATATAAATATATTTTTTCTCAATAAATTATTAATATTATTAATATTATTGATATTATTAATATTATAAATATTATAAGATAATATATTTAAATATATATGATCTGATGCATTTCTATTATCTTTAGTAGATTATGAATTTATTATGCAATATCATGATATAAAATCCAAAACTGATATCTTAAAAAAGTTAAGGAATAAATATTTTATGACAAATAGTCATTTTTATAAAATTTGAAGAAGTAAGAAAGTTCATATGATTGAATAGTATTAGACTATATCAGATAAGTTGAAGACTCAAAGCTTAGCTTCCTTAATAATATCTCTAGATTAGAATTTATCTATACTGAATCATACTTACCAAATATTGATCAAGCTAATATAGTTAAAAATTTTATTGTCACTTTAGATAAGTAGATTAAAAATAGAAAATCAAGATTTATAATTCATAAACTAATAAAAATTATAAAATTAATTTTATTTTAAAATCTAAATTATTATCTATAGATTCTTTATAAAAATAGATAAACTCAAAAAATAATTAGCTAATTTAATTCAGAAATATTTTATTTATTTAAATATCTTATTTTTTATTTATTTATATATAAAAAAGAAGATATATTAAGATTATATATTAACTATAGAATTTTAAATAAAATTATAATTAAGAATTATTATTCTTTACTTAGAATTTATAAGCTTATGAATAGGCTTACAGATTTAAAATACTTTTTTAAACTAAATTTATATTATTAAATTCATATAGATAAAGAAGATATTTATAAAATAGCATTTAGAACTTATTATAAATATTATGAGTACTTGATTTTATCTTTTGATTTTATCAATATATTAGTTATCTTTATAATTTTAATAAATAATATATTTCATGATTATCTAGATAAATTTGTAATTATATATTTAAATGATATCTTAATATATAATAAAATAAAAAAAGAGTATATTTAATATCTTTAGATAATACTAGAAATACTTTGCAAATATAAATTATATGCTAAATAGAAAAAATATAATATTATATAATAATATATTGAATATTTTGAATATTTTATATTAGCAGATAGAATTTTAATTAATCAGAAAAAAATAACTATAATTAAAGATTAATTAATATTTATAAATATATCAGAACTTTACTTATTTCTAGAACTTATAAATTACTATAAGAAATTTATCAAAGAATTCTCAACTATAATATTATTACTCATAGTACTTTTTTATAAGACAAGAAATATGAATAATTTATCATAATATAATAAATATTTGAATAACTAAAATAATATATCATATTAATATCAATCTTATTATTATCTGATTCAAAATTACTATTTATAATATCATAACTATTTCAGATTTTATCATAAAAATTATGTTAAATCAAAATCAAGATAAAAATAATTAATTATTATATTTGAATTAAGAAAACTTTTGCTTGCAGAATAAAATTATCTAATATATGAAAAAAAATTACTTATAATAGTATATATTATTAGACTCTGAAAGTCATATTTAAAAAATTAGAAATTCATAATTATCACAGATAATATTTTCTTAAAATATATTAAAATACAATATAATTTTTTCAAGAAATAGACTTGCTGATTAAAAACTTTATAAGTTAGTAACTTTAAAGTGAAATATAAATTAAATAAAAATAATATAGTTATAGATATATTTTAATATCAATTATACCTAATAAATATTATAGCTATTATTATTAATTTTGTAAATAAAAAAGAATTAATCAAAAAGTATCAAGAAGATAAATATTTTATTAAAATATATAAAGTTTTAAAAATTTTAATAATATAATATCTAAATAATAGACTAAGATAAAATATTTTAAATTAAAAAAAAATTTACTTTATTTGAAGAATATTAATCACTTAATTATATCTAAAGACAAAATATTAAAAGCAAAAATATTATTTGAATTTTATGATATACTAATAGCAGAATATATTAAAATAGATAAAATATATATAGTAATATCTTAATAATTTTATTGATCAAAGATAAATAAAAGTATTCATAAATATATTATCAGTTGTGAATTATATTAGCATAATAAAAATAATAATCAATAACTTTCAGAATTATTCCAGTCTCTCACTATATCTGAAAAAAATAAAAATATATTATTATGAATTTCATAATCTAGTTACTTATCACTAAGTCTGATTATAATATTATAATTATATTTATAGATAAATTATTAAAAAGAGTATATTTTATATTTATCATAATAATAATAATTATAGTTAATATTACTAAGATGTTCTTTAAAAATATCTTCAAATTACATAACTTATTCATAATTATAATATTAGATAGAGATATAAAATTCATAAATCATTTTTAAAAATTATTTTTTAAATAATTTAGAATAAAACTTATAATATTTACTACTTTTTATTCATAAACTAATAATCAAATAGAAAGATTAAATAGAATTCTTGAAGAAATACTTAAAATTTATACAATATATTAATAAAATAAATGAAATAAAAATCTAGTTACTATAGAATTTACTTATAATAATAATAAAAATACTTTAATTAACTATATTTCTTTCAAATTAGATTGTGAATAAATATTTTATATATTAATTAATATTTTATCATCCTAAAATAATATTGTAATCTTATAAATTTTATGAAATATTAGAATATTATAATCAAAATAGCTAAAGATCTATTATTAGAATCTTAAGATAAATAAAATAAATATATAAATTAATATAAAAGATTTAAAGAATTTAATTTTAGAGATAAAGTTTTTTTTTACTTGTAATATAAAATTTCTAATTAATAAATAAAAAAGAATTAAGAAGTTTATATCAAAATTTATTAAATTTTTTGAAATTATTACTAAAATATCTTCTATCACTTATAAATTATAACTATCATACAATATAAAATTATATCTGATATTTTATATATTATTATTAAAGAAATATAATTCAAATAATAAATATAATAAATCACTAATTATTATTATTATATTAAATAATAAAAAAGAATATAAAATAGAAAATATTTTTAATAAAAGAATTTATTATTACAAATTCTAATATCTTGTTAAATAGTTTAGTTATTTTCTTTATAATATAATATAAAAATTTTTTGAAAACTTAAAAAATATTAGAGAAGATTAATATCTTTAAAAAATTATGTACTTGAATATAATAAGAATATTATACTTTAAATAAAGAAATATATAATAATTTTGATTAGATTATTTCTCTTTAACTTAGATCTTTATTTTATATTATTTATATAATAAATTAATTTTTGTATTATTTTTTATAAAAATCAATTTTATTCTGGATATATAAATAATTATTTATATATTTAATATATTAGATTTAATATATTATTACATAGATAATTACTATATTATTTAGATAATATTTTTAATTAAATTTTTTTTTAATTATTTTTTTATATTTTTACTTATTTTCTTTTATTATTTTTTATAATACATTATTAATTATTGAATTATGATTAATTATTCTCTAAAGATATAAATTAAGTTAATTAATTTTATTAAATTATATATATAAGAATTGATAACTATAAGTATTAGAGTTAGAGTTTGAAAAATTATGTATAATTATTAATTTATATTATTAGTTTGAAAAATTATATAATTATATTATAGGATGTAATCTATTTATTATTATTTTAAGATTTTTTTAAAGTCTTAAAAACTTATATATATATAATTTTTTATTTTTGATTCAATTATCTCTTTATTTCATTTAATAAAAATTTTTCTTTTAAGCTTTTCTTATAGTTATTTTTTAATAAAAAAATCTATCACTTTTCTTTATTATTTTATCTAAAATATATTTATTTAAATATATTATAATAAACTTCATAATCTTAATAAGTTTTATTTCTCTACAAATTTTTTCAGATCTTGTTATTTTATATATAATAATAATAATTTACATTACTTTAAGATAATAAAATAAGAAATTTTCTCAATTTTAATCTTACTATTTTTATCATTATCAAAATTAAATAATTAGAAAATCTCTTTGATAATAACTTTTTTATTTATAATAATCTCTTTTATTTTAATTAAAAATAACTTCTCAACTATTATAATATACAGAGGGTTATCAAAAGTTTTCAAATGAATTTTTATGCAATATAAAACACATAATTTTTAAAACTTGGCCAAAAAAACTTTATTAAAACTTTATTTTAAGCTTATCAAAACCTATATTTCATATTATTAAACTAGTATTTAATTGAATCACCTTCCGCTGCAATCACCACCTAAATTCATACTGGCATACTATTAACTAAATTTCTAATCATACATTTTGAAATTGCTTTTCATGTATCCAGTTTCAGCATATCTTTTTAATGTATCATAAACTATTGTTTTGCCATGATTATATGAATTACCATTTTTACAAAGATAAAATATAGTACCTTGTTATTTCACAGTTAATTCATTATTTTTTCTTACTATTGTAGTTGTAACCACAATTTGTAAAAAAAATAAAGTTAGAAAGAAAAATTGAATTAAAAATGTTTTTTAAGACAAAATAAACAAAAACAATCCATATTTGTATAATAAACATTACCTTTTTTGTATAGCAATTGCATTCCAAAAATCCCATTTGGAAACTTTTGATAACCCTCTGTAGTAATAAATAAAGTAACATCTAGTTATAACTAGTTATAACTTATAAAATTTTGAAGTTATAATATATTACAATAGATAATAAATAAGTATCACATACTTGTTATACTATCTCTAGTTTTAATAATATCATTCAAATGAATATAGTTATGAGTTATTATTATTTATATAATATTAACTAGAATACTTGAAATAAGTTATTAAATATTAATTTTTGATCTTTAATATATGGGGCATGCTGCAACAAAACCAGACAAAGTGAACGTGGCTGAAAATTAACTAATGTTCGATTATCACAGCTGTAACTTATACACGAATTTATGTAATATCTAATTGTGATTTAGGATCATGTGATTCTTAAAAGCATCACGTCCTGTAGTCGCAAACTGACATAATTTTCTTCCTTTGCAATGCAATATTGTATTTTTATCATGTATTCACGATATTATCCGGCTCTTCGAAGAACAGTTTTGGCGCGCTTGAGTATTTCTCTATTCAATCGGAGAAGTTTATTATTAGGCTAACTCGGCAAGCAAAAGCATTAAGTATACATTATCAACAAAGCCGAGTTGAACATTGATTTAGTTTTGAATGCGAGAAATTAAGTAGTCTATGCTAGTTTCGTCGTGCATTAATATTAGAAACATTATACAACGAAGATATTATGAAATCAACTCGATGAAAAAATTATGATCTCATTATTGTTGAAGATTGTAATCATTATGTGACTTTAATATTCCACATGCAATTGTGCTGAATTCAACAAATCGGTGTATCCATACACATATGTAACACTGTCATCTAACGAATAGTTGATCAACAAATCCTTATAATCAAACCTTTTTCTTTTTGGATCTCTCCGGTGTTTTATCAGTCTTCATTTCGTCAGGCGGATCGCGTTCAGGAGTTTTGGAGGAAACAATCATTTCATCTTCCAATTCAAATGATAGGCGTTCAACAAGACCCTAGAAGAAATATTTTTTAATTGTGACAATGTGACAATAACCCCGAGTAATTACGCTAAATTCAAACCTTTATGTTCCATGCCCATGAAAGAGCAACACGTAAGTTGCCATACGACGCATGAGACAGAGGTAGATGGAATGATTTTAAGAGGTGGAGTCTATATACGTCACGTTTTTCCATCATGTATATTCGGATTTCCGTCATATATTGCTGATTCAAGACAAATTATATTTCAGCACAAGATTAACTAGTCATTGGGAAAATGAAAACCTCACCTGAATTCCAATAGTATAGAGATCTGATGTGTGTCTATTTCTATTTCGAAAATTTCCCAGCAAGTTGTCTAATGTATCTTTAAGCATCCTTGGAAGATGATATTCATCAGATTCCCACTTTGTAAGGTCATATTTATGAGGTCCCCCACAAGCCAAAGCACAAACAACTTCTTCTTGGCTGATTTTACATAATAAATCTGCTAGATGACCCCGATCAAGCTTGTATTCTAATGCATTTTTGTCATGGTTCTTTCTTCGATAAGTTGCAATTACTGTAACTTCTCCCCTAAAATAATCCATAAAACTTGGGTACTGAGTGAAGATGGAAAAGTAGATCAATGTATAACTTACCAAGGAACATGACAAAAAGTGTTTAATTTCAAGGCACCTTGAAATATAGGAACTATATAACCTCCAAACCATTCCCTTTCTCCACAATCATTTTGCTGTATAGGGTTATGCTCAGATTCAAAAGCATCAAGACTAAAATATAAAACCTAAGTAAAAAGATGGGTTTAACACAATCTAAACACATAAAGAAAAAGACTTACAATGATCCAACAGCACGATCTGCCCAATAGAAAATCCTTTTCCAATCTTCTTTTTCATAAGGAGTATTATCATCATATTCTGGTACTTCTAGATTTCTTAAACTTTCCCATCTTTTACGATATTCATTAAGTTTCCATCGTTTCTACAAATCACAAGGATGTGAATATCTACAACTAATGATATACAGATTAAAAGATGGCTACCTTTTTATTAGGAGGACCAAACAGATGATCACAAACGAATTCAATTTCCTTATGATATTCAGGTTTTGCTGTAGCAGGTCTGTCAGCTATAAGCTCTGCCCATATTTCTGGCTTGAAATCTCTCTATTTTTGACTTGGGTGTAAGGTCAAGGATGTAACTGTGTGCAAGACTGCACAGGAGTAACAAATCAAAAATTATTGAAATACACATAATCTGTAATTGATCTAGGTTTTGCATAAAAAAATCTTACTCAAATTTCGAAGTTGTCTGTTTTTTACAATATTTTTCCATTGTTAAAATTATACTGGATGAAGACTCATAAGAAAAGGGAAGTAGATGCAAATCGTTGGTTGCAGTAAATGACCACTTGCGAATGTTCTGAATGATGTTGGATGTTAATATCAATGCAAATGTTAATGACATTGTTACACATTTACTACGTAGATGTATAATAATGAATCAATAGAGAAAATAACTTTATCTACATTCTTGCATAATTCTTCTGTTGCTATGAAATTTTCATTACAACGATTGCAATTTTTTTTCTTAAATTGCATTAAATCTTACCTCTAATCGTGATTGTGGTTGTGATTGTGTTTCTTCCACTGCATCATCACTGAACTTATTATTCAAGAGAAAAGTAAGATTAGAGTATAAAACCATGCAGATTGGCAGGTACGCCTACCTGTTCTTCTGGCTCTTCTTCTTCACAATACTCCTCTTCGTCTGTTACTATTTGCTTATATTAGCACCTTAGTCACGTGTTCTCGTTAAGGTTTCCGAGTACTTACCATCATCATTCCGTTTACGACGTTTTACGCCACTCTCCAATCGGGCTTTGGTTCTTCTAGTATCGTATTGCATGCCTGACTTTAATAATGTGGCTCCCTGTATTATCTATCATAATTGAATGAAATATCAGTAAATGGTGCAAGCTATGCAAGGAACAGGCTAAACACTACCGCGTCTTCTTCCAAACTGTCTATTGCGGTTTCATCCAGAAATTCTTTTCTCAGCCGGCTTTTGTCCATGGCCGTCGCTTTCCTTCGACTTTTAAGCAATGAGACTAATTGAGGTGACAGTTTCTTTGTTGCAAGGGACTTTTTCCAAATCTCCTCAAAAGTCGAAATGTGTATAGCTTTGCGTTCTATACGACAAAGTGCATAATACCCATCTTTATGCGACCAGCGCGAGAAATCTCTGTTGGACAGATACTGTGTATCAAGTATATTTGCTAAGTCAGCTATCATCTGCAGAAGAGAATGTTAATGAAGTCGTGTTTCCGTCGAGTCGCGTTTCCGTCGAGTCGCGTTTTCTGTCGAGAAAGTCAGCTTTCTCATTGGTCACATCACGTTGCACAATTACGGTAACGAAGCATTGGACAAGGAAACATAAACACGATTCCCTTTAGGTCAGTTCCCGATTTTATCCCCGGTATTTCACTGCATAAAGTACCCGTGAGTGAAAAAAAAAGTCTAACGTGGAGAAAACAAAGGCAGAATTGGAATCTTTATTGTTTAACGGAAAGAAAAACAGATAGAGAATACAGGATATTAGAAGAAAAGGTAAAAAAAGAATCTATAAATTGCTTTAGTTCCACTTATTTTGGTAATTAATATACATCTCCTCATAATAATCATCACTATCATCCTCCTCATTCTCTTCTTGGCGAACTCCATCCAAATTAAAAGATTCATCAATACCTCTTTCTTGAGAACTTCCTTCATCTTCATTTTCGTCATCTAAAAACTCACTCTCTTGATGGCTCTCTCCACTTCCATTACTCACATCACTAGAACCCACTTCAATATCATTTTCTTCTTGATCACTATAAAATATATAACTGCTACTACTTCTTTGACATACTCGATCATAATCAAAAATCAAATTATCTTCTGAGCCATCTCGTGCATTTGAAATTCCACAACACTTAAAAAATTTGCGGATAGGTATGTTTTTTGGAAAAGTTTTAGTTTGATCTAGTAAGGCTGGACTCTCCGGGCCACGTGAGTCTCCCGTTCTTGACTTCCAGTCCGATGCGCTGTGTCGGGGCATAGGTTGATAGACCTTATCGGTGGCACAACGTCTAGATCACAGGTAAGTCGGTAAGGCTGGACTCTCCGGGCCACGCGAGTCTCCCGTTCTTGACTTCCAGTCCGATGCGCTGTGTCGGGGTATAGAGGCTAATAGACCTTATCAGGGGCACAGCGTCCGATCACCTTTATTTTTACTTTGTGTTTTGAGAGTATTGCATTCTATTGTGTTTGCCTACATTACCACTAAACAAAATAGTTCTCAAAGAAACTATAATTAATAGGTGATCAAAAGGAAAATTCTTGAAGAGTTGAAGCTCACAAAGTTTTCATTTTCTTTGCTACTTGCAAATGCTTGATTATTAGATCAAACATCATCATGATAATGTAGTAACAAGATTATATCAAGTTGACAGTATGCCAAAAGATTATCATTATCCAAGCTAAATAATATTTTGTGGTATGATTCAATTTCATGTAAGTATTTCTAGAGTATTAATATTGACAGATGATCAGTACTAGTACTTAATATATATAATAGGACAAATTTATGAAACAAGAAGAAATTATTAATTATTATAGGAAAGATTAGAGCTAGTTTTTATAATAGCATAGATGAGTTCTTTAAAATGAAAGATGTTCTCACTTTGTCTGATAAAGTGCAAATGGTTTATATATTTATGTTATTAATAGAATTGAAAGTTGAAGGCTATATTAATTATTATTATTATTAATGGATTGCTAGCTATTCTATAGGTAGTGATGATGATTAATTATATTTTCAGTATGTTTGATATTGTAACAATATTTTTCAGTTGAGTCAAAGAAAGTAGATTTATAGTATTATTATTATTAAGTTAAATAAATAAATCTTTCATTTCAAGCATATTTTGTATATCTGTTTAGCAAATAATTAAATATAAACAAGTTATTCTTTTGATACTTATTATAATAGGAAAGTCTTTAATGCAATGATTAATGATAACAAATTGCTAGACAGTTGAGTGAACTTTTGCATAATAAAAATGAAGATGAAAGAAATTCAGTAAACAAATAAAACTAATAAAATATAAAATTTATATATGGGACTATCTGTATATGAATAATAATAATTACAATAGCTTCACTGAATATGAAAAAGCAATATATTTCTTGGAGACAGATTGCAATTGTGATTGCTCAAAAAAGATTCCAAGAGAAAAATTTGTCAAATTACATGAGACATTTCAAGCTCTCTCTAAAACTAAACAAGATATATTTGTAATAATTCAGCTAAAAGTAATGAATAGTGAAGAAATAATAACTAGTTAATATCTTAAAAGAAAAATATATATTAATAAGTGAATATTTTATTATTGAGATCACAATATACCTCTTTATCAAAAAATATATCTCAATATATTAGAAATTGGTCACACATACTTTGAAAATATTTGGTAATAAATAGTATAATATCTTGCATTCATGATAATATAAAAAGAGTATCACGATAGAAGTCTAAAATAACTATTAATATCACTATTACTATCACTATAAAAAATTTTCTTGAGAATTATGCTGAAATTCATATATTATCAAGTTCTAATAGAAATATTAATTATATTACTTAATCACTTACATTATTACCAGTCAAAATAAGTTATAAATCAGTTTATCATGATTTTATTATAGATCTTGAAAATGATAGCATGTTGAAATTATTAAAATATAACATATTTTACAAGTTATGACATCAATTAACATCTTATATTCAAATCATGAGTTCAAGAATAGATTTATGTAACATGTGTCAATATTTTTGGAATAACTTATAATATAATATTCACAAAAAAGAAGAAGCAAGAGACTTATTAAAAAAATTTAAAGAATATTTAGTTAAAGCTAAGTTAGAGAGAAACTATTATAACAAGAATACAAAATTAGCAGAATAATAGAGAAAATTAGTAGATAAGCATTTTATAATAAGAGGCAAAGCTGATTATTATAATATTAACATGACTGCTCATTATAGTTATGATTGAACATAAAATATTCATATCTTCCATTCTGATCAATAGGTAAGTAAGATTTATTATCTCAGTTCATGTAAAGTATATTTATTTGATATTTAAAATGAAATAATACACAAACAAATTAATCATATTCTTGATAAAGATAAAATTATTGGCAAAGATTCTAATGGCATACTAAATCTAATATTTAATAAGATTAAGCAATTGAATAAAGATAAAAAATATCTAAAGATTACTTGTAATAATATGAATAGACAGAATAAAAATAATATCACTATTTGATTTTATCTGTATTTAGTAATTTGTGATTATTATGAATGTATTGAGTTAAATTTTATGGTGTCAGGACATACTAAATTCAAATGTAATGTAATTTCAGACTGATTAAGAAACTTTATCAAAAGATGATAGTAGATTATGTAGATCATATTATTAAGATTGTGAAAAAATCAAGTATAGCAAGATTAAATAAAGTTCAATACTATAAAAATAGTAAAGACTTTTAATACTTAGATCTTTAATTCTGTGTTGGAGATTTTTTTTAAAAATTGAGTGATTTACAAAAATATCAGCATCTTATATTTAAAGCAGTCAGTTTTAGAATTGTCAAAGCTCAGCTAGTTTGCTAATGGTTCTTTTACTAAATTTACTTTGTTAAAAACTAAAAAGGCAAGTATTTTTCAAATTACCAAAGAAATTAAATCTTTTTCTATTTTAGTTCTAACTCCACCTCCTTTAGATTATAAAAGACAAGAATATTTTTATCATAATATTCACCTATTTGTTAGAGATGAATTCAAAGATATAAGTTATTTCAAATCAATCTATACTGATAATGAATATAAATATTTTAGTCAATCACAAATTTTATTACTTTATTAGTTTTTGTTCATTTTTTTATATTTAATCTTTTAATGATATTAATATTAAAATACAATATATTACATGATAAAAAAAAGAAATTAAAATCATGATATTCAATAAAAATGATATAAATACAATAAATAAAGTAAAAGAATACTTTAATTATTATGGAGGAGTTCTTAAACCAGAAGAAAAGGCTATCTTTAATAATAATCTTTTAAAACCAAATGATATTTTGGATAAAATACTCCTTCTGAAGTACTTGATAATTGAAAACAATTCAAAGATAAAGTAAAAACTGAAATCATGAATTTAACTAATAATAAAAGAGCTCTATTTAAATCTTTACTGATAGAATAAAGAACTAATTTTATTTTTTATCAAGTAATTAATGAAATTGGTAATAATAAATCAGTTGATAAGGTTATTAGTCAATTTGAAGATATTTTTTTTGCTGAATTTGAATATGAATTTGATCACAAAGAAGAAGAAGTATTGAAATTTTAAATTTAGAGAGTAAAAAAGAAAAAAAAGTTAAAGAAATTGAAGATTTAAATTAAAAAAATAATCATCAAAAATTATTAGATAAATAAATTAAGTTAAAAACTAATATTACTACCTTGGTTATTGCTTTAAAGAATAATCTTAGAATTCTTGAAGTAAGTGATTGCAAGTTTTTTGACTTAATAGCTGAAAATAATAAAAATACTTCAAATAAAATATATATATTTACTGCACTAGCTATTACTAAAACTTATAGATCAATTATCAAAACTGGTTATACTAAGAATGATAAATCTTATACTTATTCTATTTATGTGATAATTGATTTTTAATATCAAGTTTGAACTCTTTTAAAGAATATTAACAAAGATAAACTTTTTAAATATATTAATTCTTTGAATTATTCTTGAAGTACTGATAAAAAGAAAAAATTTAAAAAAATATTTTCTCAGATTATAAATTTGAAAATTGAAATTTGAAATCCTGGCAATAAAAATAAAATGGCTGATTTTAATAATAAGGAATACAAACAAGAAGATAAAGAAACTTATCAATATATAAGTGATATCTTTTATGTTATGAATAAACTCTTTTCTCAAAAAGATAAGATAATCCTTTCTTAAAAAAAGATGAAAAAAGTTGTTTGCAATTTAATAATATAGAAAAGAGTATTAATACTTCTTATAAGATATATTGAAGAGAAGCAAATATCAGTATTATTAAAAAGAATTATTTTCTTACTAGTCTAAGTATTATAAAAGCTTTTTTTTTATATAAAGAAAAATATTTAACTTGGATCAATGATCAAATTTTGGAATTCTTTTGATAAGTTTATAATAATCCAAAAGCTACTGATTTTAGTGCTTATCATGAAGTATTAGATTCTGATGCAATTACTATGATAAGAATTTATGAAGAACTAATAACTATTTATGAAAAGAAAATTCATGAAGAAGAATTAACTAGATGAGTTTTTGATAATGATTATTTAAATATAATATATAGTAAATATATTAAAAATTTAATTAAAAATATCAGTATGCTTCTTTTAGAAGATGTTGATAAACTTCATAGTAAGTAAGAAAATATTTCTAAAAAAATTTTTTTAACTTTCAGAGATAAAATCTTCACAATTTTCTTATAAAGAGCAAAATCTGTAACCTATGCTAAAATAAAAGATAGAATTTCTAATTTTAGTAGTAGTAATACTATTAAATTAATAATAAAGTATTCAGAAAGTGGAGTTGACCAAGTGACTGATGATGGTGTGATTAATAAATGAGATGAATAAGAAAAAATTACTAAATTTAAAAGAAAGACTTTAGAAAAAAATAAAAATGATTTTGAAGCTGAATTAGATACAAAATGAATTAAACTAAATAAAATAAATTCTAAAATAACAAAAATTCAGATTAGAAAAACAGTAGCAGAAAAAATAATAAAAACTGTTAAAAAAGGAAAGATGAAAGATTTAAAAGATATCTTTAATATCATCAATGCTAAAACTAATAAAACTTATAATGAAGTATTATTTTTAAGAAGTATTTTAGATTTAGTAGAGTAATGATAGAATAAATATCCAGAATTATATTTTACTATTACTACTAGTTCTAATGCTTTTGATATAACTGCTTTATGAATAGCTTTAGATAATAATAAAAAAGCATTAAGAGATAATTTTGCTAAGTATTATTCTTGAACAAGTCTGAAAAGTAATTTTATTGAGAGATTAGAAGGTTAGAAAAAAGTTGATGATAAATCTTGATATAATGAAAAAATAGTAAGAGCTCATTTGAAAATTTTGAAATTTGCTTTAGAAAGTATAAAAAAAAGAGATTTATTAAATCTAATTAAGAAAAATGAGTTAGAAGAAATCAAAAAATATTTAGCAAAAACTTCAGTATTAATTGAGAAAAGAATTCTTCCTAGTAAACTAAAAAGTATATTAAGAATTGTAAATTTTGATATTTTCTGTGAAAATGCTCAATGATGAATTGATTATTCCAAGAATATTGATTTCAAAATTAAGATTGATAAAATTAGAAAAATAGCTAATAAAGTTAATAAAAGAGATAAAATTAAAAAGCCTAATTTTGTCAAGTATTTAAGAGAAAATTTCTCTACTAAATCAGATTAACCTAATAATAATGCTAATGAAAGAATGATATTAGATTAATTCTTTACTCAAAATCCCAAAACTGTAATTAAAACTATTGCTTCTCAAGAATTAAAAGCAGATAGTAATCTCAAAGTCACCATCATTAAAGAGATGAAAGATTACAAAGATGATAATAAAAGGCTAGATAAGTCTAAATATCCTAAGAATGAGAAAGAAAAGTTCACTGTGAAAGCAATTAATTTGTTCTATTATAAAAAATTATGAGGACAAGATCATGCCAAGAAGAAGTATGAAAAGTTTTTTGAGAATAATAAACAAAAAGGTTTCTGAAGAATTAATAATTCTTCAGCTTGAGAAGCTTTATTTAGAATTCTTTTCTTACTAAGCAGTATTGATTGAGTTATCTGAAAAAAAAAACTACTTGCTCAATAATAAAACTCCCCTGTTAAACTAGAAGAAGAAGATAAGGATAAGAATAATGATTAATAATGATTTAATTATTTATTCTGCCAGTCTTCTTTTCTTTCTTGGTTTATTATATATTAGTACTAATATTCAATTATGACTTATTATTTTTTGTTCTTCTTGATAAATTTCATAAGTAATTTTTTCTTTATCTAAATACTTCTGGAGTGTTTAGATATCATTGATTTTAAAAATATATAGAGCAATTTTTTTTCCTTGAGCTTTTTTAGAATGCTTCTAATAGTATTATAATTCTTGAGTTCTATAGTAAATTTAATGTAAATTAGTTTTATATTAATATTTTTATATATAGAGATAATCCTATATTAATCATGTTATAATTTATATTTCTCATATTATAATATGATAAAGTGAAAATTAAAATTAACAAGTCTATAAGTTATGAATAAGCATCAAATTACTTTCAAATTGTTATTAGTCATACTTATAATCAGCCTCTCATTTATGTTATATAATCAAATATTTACTTTATCTGATTTTGTTATAATCTGCCCTATATTATATATTCAAATTTAATTAATATTACTTAATTAATAATTATCTGAAAGATTATATTTTTCTATATTTTTATATTAAAATTAATTACTTTCTTAATATTCAAATGAGATATTTTATTTTTAGTATCTATAACTTCTAAAATATTTTGAAGATATAACTTTTAGTAGTAAGCTTTGAATGAGTTAATTATTTTAATATTATATAATTATAAATAAAATATGATATTAAATAATAAAAAATAGATTTTAATATATTTTAATTCTTTACTAATAATATAAGAAGTGATATTATTAATTAAAAGCAAGATTTTTTTATAATTAAGTTAATTTATAAATTTAAAAACTTTATTCAATATTCAAAAATTTTATTAGTTATTCATATTTTCTTGTTAGTTTTATATTTGATATTAAGATTTTCTTTTTGAATATTCTTGAAATATCAAAACTAAAGATAGTATCATAATTTAGTCATAATTTTCTGATTAGCTATCATAATTAATCATAATTTTCTAATTCATCAAGAAATTTTTTAGGAAGATATTTATCAAAAATCATCACTATATCTGTAAAAATTAATAAATATCTCTTTAAAATATTGATTTTAATCAATAACTCTAATAATCTTTAATAAATATCCATATCAATAATAATTAATTATTATTAATATATTATTTATTGATATATAATAATATATTAATTATTATTATAATATATTATTTATTAATAATAAATGATATATATTAATAGTTAACTTAAATACTTATTTTAAAATTAATTTATTACATTAATATTAGTTTAGGTTATATAATCTAAATAAATATACATATACTTATATATTCAATTATTTTCAAGACTTGAAATTTCTAAAATACTTTTTATTTAATATTAAAAAATATATTTATTTAATAAA
>CAJVPS010000037.1:0-48132 GCA_910591765.1 Ambispora leptoticha | reverse complement strand
ATTTTTCTTTAATAAACACACATATTTTATCTTATATCTTATCTTATTTTCTTCTTGCTCTATTAAGAGAGTATTTTATTAGAAGTAAATTCATATATATTATCTTATTGAGAAGATAATCATATTTTATTAGAAGTAAATTCACATATATTATCTTATTGAAAAGATAATCATATTTTATTATAAGAAAAACATATATAAATTATCTTATTAAGAAGATAATCATATTTTTATCAGAAATAAATCTTGTATATATTATCTTATTAAAAAGATAATTAGTCATATAATCTCTTAAAGTTATAAAAATTAATAACTACCATGAATACAGTTACTATTACTATTTTAAAATAATTATATACACATAATCTTAAAACAGTAATAATATAGAAGATTGAAAAGGATTTTAAAGCTTATATAAAAAAGCTAGATGAATAATATGATTCTGAGTTGGATTTTAATTTTATATCTATTTGCAAACTCATAGTTAAAAATTCTATTATTACTAATAATATATAAATCACAAGGTATACTTTTACTTTTTTTTGTCTGTTCTAGCAATGAGAATCAGTTATAGATATCAAACTGACATATAAGTAATATTATCAAATTTGAATTATAATAAAAAATATAGAAGAACTAGGCTAGGGCGTTATAACCTATCTATGTATCATAAAATATATATCATAACACTGATGATGGTATTATATTTCTGTCATCAAAAATATGTCATAAAATATATATTATGACACTGATAATGGTATCATATTTCTATTATCAAAAATATGTTATAAAATATATATCACAACATTGATAATGGTATCATATTTTTGTTATCACAATACTGATAATGATATTGCATTTCTATTATCATGATATATACCTAAGTGGAAATAACCTAGACTAAGTGAAAATAATATAATTATGTTATTTTCACTGAAGTTTAATTATATTATTTTTTTTAAATTTTAGTATTTTTATATAAGTTAAATTCATTTTAATATTATAATATATTTGATTATTCTATTATTTTATTTATTAATATAAATATAATTAAAGTTCTAATTTATGATTATTTATATAATAAGATTTATTATAATAATAATAAGTTTAAATATTTATATTATTTCTTATTTTTATAAGATAATATTAATAAAAATATTTAGTTTTTATTAAAAAAATCTGATAACAATATCTTTTATAATAATAATAATAAAAATAAATTAGTAATATATATAATATTTATATTAAAAAAAATAATACAAAAATTTAAATTAAAATAAATATAACTTTTATTATTATAAAGCTAATAATTATATTATTTTAATTATAAAAATAATATAATATATTATAATTATAATTTATTATAAAAAGTTTAATATATCAGATAAATATTAATAAATTATTTTTTCAAAATAAAATTTTTAATTCTATCTTATTTATTGAGATTTATTTAAATATAAAAATTTTTATTATTTATCTTTTATAAAAAAATTTTACTAATAATAAACTTTTTAAATTATTATTTTTTAAATTTTACTATATAAAATTTAATTAAAATTAATATAAAAATTATATAAAAAATTTAATTACTAAACTTTAAATCTTAATATCTTTATAATTATCAATTCAATTTTTATGAAATTTAAAATATTTTAGAATAATTTACTTGCATAATTTGAAGTTTTTAAAAAAAATAATTTTATTTTAGTTTTTTTAATAAAATAATACTTCATTTATATAATAAAATAATTAAATAATATAAAAGTAAATTTAGATAATTTTTTATTTAATATAAAAAAATTATAAAGATTAGTTAGAATTTGAATAATTTTTATTAGAAGCAATTATTAATTTTTATATATCTTTTTGGCATCGAATTACCAAATTTGTATTAATCGATCCTAGTGAAAAATCAGCCAATCATATGAATGTTCTACTATAAAATTACACTGGCCCGGAAAGATCACCTGATTCAGCACGGTCCCCATTTTTGGACTACGCAACGTTAATAACGCCACAAAAATTTTTCGATATTGCTATTATGGCAGAAGGAGATAATTCTCTCCATAGCTTGTTTGCTTCTGGCGAAACTTTATATAATTCAATTGAAAACTCAGATCTTGCGTCTTCTGATATAAAATATCAGGTAAATAATTTTTACATGTTTTGTATTTCAAAGTTCTATCCTTGACAATAATTTTATTCTATCAAATAGGAAGATGTTCGCCGCGCCTTAGAATGCTTTTCAAAAAGTGCTTTCTTAGTGGAAAACCTTAGCATATTTAGCGCGAATGAAACTATTGATGATATTAATACTACTGACCTTAGGAAAGCCTTTGGAATCAAACTATAAGATTTGGAAAACCGCAAATAACCATTGATTGTGTTTTCTTAATAGATTTTTATTAGTGGAAGCGTATCTTGGAAATCTTACTTCTAAATTGATTGAGGGTGAAAGACTTGATATATTGAAAAGAGCAAGGGTATGCAATGCGAAAAGTATTTTTGGTGGTAATTTCTGATTTAATTGATTGCTGTTTTGTTTGCAGCAATATCATGAGCAATTCCTTCGAAATGTTGAATTGCATGAGATCTTAACAAAAGAGGTATTTCATTTGAGCTTGTTTCTTTGTCAGTTTAACATTAAGCTAATAAAATTTGTTAGGATAGGGATTATATGGAGCAAGCAAGTAACGATCTCACAAAAAACGCAGCAAAGACACGTGAAATCAAGATTGCTCGTTACAAGCGAAAAATTGCACTAGAAAAGGAAATAAAAGTAAGTAGTCCTTGTGTTTAATCTCCTTATCTTCTTTAAATTGTTAATAGTGTGCTTCCATTATATTTTCTTTTAGGAATTAGAACAACAGTTTGAAACTTTGGGAGAGAGAATCGATGAGAACATAAAGCGCAAACATGTCCTTAAACTTGTAGAATTATTTATTCAAAAATCTCTTGATGAATTGGCCTCAATAAAACAAGAAACAGAATTGCTCGAAAAAATGCGGATGACTTTAAATCAGGGTATTGAACAAAAAAAGACGGACGAATTGTATAAAGCTGATTCACGATTAAGAAATCCCAACGGTCCTTTGTTGTCCAAGGAAGGTCGGGTAGGTAAAAATCTCGCTAATTAGTAGACATCATTAGATTTTAAAATCAAAATATTGCCTATATTAATTTTAATTGTTGTGAGGTTAGCCACTTCAGCCATTCATAATTACCAATAAACGAGAAGCAATACAAAAAGAAGTATTTCGACCTGGTTGGCGATTACCCACAATGACAGTTGATGAATATCTTCAACAGGAAATGGAAAGAGGCAATATAATAAGTGGAGGAGGGTAAGTAAATCCTCTCTAAGAAGTTCACATTCTCTTGCTAATTTAAGGTTTTCTTTATTTGGATTACTACTTAGCAAAATACCAGAAAAAAAAGAAATTGATGATAATGATGAAAGTGCAATAGACGCAGCGACGTATAAAGCCCGCGAAATGGATGAATTTAAAGATGCAAATCCACGCGGTTGGGGTAAGCGACCGTAAAAGTGATTTTGAATAATTGATGCGCTTTTATTTATATAAATTCTTTAACACTGTAGGAAATCGTATGGGCAAGGGATAATAATTGGAATCTAGTTTTCTCAAATATAAAATTTTAGTTAGCTTTTTTTTTGTAAATGTGACTTTAGATCCGCCCTCGCAATTATTGCATTAATAAATATATCTATATAATTATTACTTTAATGAGCATTTGCATTATTTTCTTCAGCCTCGGCAGCTTTCAAGAATTCCTTGATGAATACTTCTTCATCGGGTGAGGACGCAACGATAGGTACAGTTGAGCCAGCTTTTTTTGAAGAAGAGCGTGTTGCAGCGAAGACGCCAAGTCCAAAAGTAGTCCAAGTGGCGAGTGTTAACTAAAAAGATAATCGCAAGCAATTTGAAGTTTATATATCTCTTTTGACCCAAACTGTGGCCTTTTTATTTTTTTAATTCAGCATTTCAATAGCCTCAAGAACAATAATTAAAATAAAAAATAAGCAATGGAATCCCTGATATTGACTTACGTATTCATTTAGAACTTTTCTACCCATAATAACATAATGTCCTCCCATTTTGTATAAAGCAAGATTACTTGTAATCGAGAAGAAGCAAAGTTTTCGAGGTAAATTAGATGAATCACTAAATTAGGTTTTATAATTCGTGTAACATTATTATCCGTGACGTCACAATTGTCAATGCTTAAAGCTTGGTTGTTTACTCAACCTCATCATCAAAACCGAGAAAATGTATCCTGTCTCTTTAATAGATGGAAAGTCAGTGTCTTGCAAGCACTTTTTCCTATTAGCTATAATATTATGCTCTTATACTCTATGCATGACACAAGGGATGCCGGAGAGACGTCTTTTAGAACTCAGGTATATACACAATAAAAATATTGATACCTTTATAAAGTTAGGAACGAAATAAATATATAGTTATTTTATGCAAAGTCCAAAAACATACATCTTTTTCTTTCGTTATTGATAGGCGGGAAGCTAAGGTACATATATCCATTTTATTTGAACTTCTAGAAAAAGGAAGTAAAGATGTATCAATAAAAAAAAGGGCTTTATTGTCGTATTATGAATAACTAAATACGAATAATCTGTTCTACTTAGGAAATGTTTTATCATGGATTTGATAATTACATGAAACACGCGTTTCCAGATGATGAGGTATTCTTTTTCGCGTTATTTACAAGTTTCCTAAATGTTCACCGATCGCTTATAAGAAGGATTCATAATAGTTTATAATATTGTTTTTCAGCTTAATCCAATTCAATGTATTGGCCGTGGCAGTGATAAACAAAATCCGCAAGTATTCATTTTTTATGTTTAGTATTTTGATTACTACATTAAAAAATGAAATGATGAATAAAAGGTCTCCCTCTTCTAAGAAAAAAGAGTGCTGACAATGACCAATCCGGAATCATATATAATCTGAGCACATTCATATTGTAAACATAACTTAGCAGCCTAATTATCACACGATTTTTAAATGTTACTTTATTTACTATTTATAGTAATAATATAATGATCAATGATGTATTAGGTGATTATTCTTTGACACTAGTTGATTCTTTAGACACTTTTGTGGTAAGTAAATCAGAAGTAATATAATCTATTCTGCACGTCAAAAGTTATCCGAACTCGCTGAATTAAAACCATATCTCCAAGGGTTAAAAATCCTTCGACACAAGTTCTAATTGATTGTATTTTTATATTAAGGTTTTAGGCGATAAAGAAAAATTTGAAAACGCTGTTCGTAAAGTGATTGATTACGTCTCATTTGATGTTAATAACAAGGTTCAAGTTTTTGAACTTAATATTCGAGCTCTAGGTTCTTTGGTAATGTATTTGTCATTATAGAATTAATCATTGAATTCGTAATGTTAAATATATAACGCATCTAAATTATAGTTATCCGCACATTTATTCGCGACTGATCCTCAATTTGGCTTTACAATCGATTGGTATAAAAATGAATTATTGGATTTAGCAAGTGATTTAGGAGAGCGTTTACTTCTCGCTTTTGGTCATTCAAAAACTGGATTACCGTTTCCAAGAGTAAAAATTTAAATATTTATTTTTCAAATAATTGGAGAAATATTAAAAATGAATTTTTATGATTTTAGGTGAATTTAAAGTATGGTGTTCCTCAAGACGAAATACATGAGACTTGTACAGCTGGTGCTGGAACTTTAATATTAGAATTTGGAGTATTAAGTAGGTTAACTAATGATCCACGATTTGAGGTTAGCATTAATCTACTTAATTAAATGCTGCATATTGTTTTGTAAATAAATCTCTTATAATTCACTTTCATTATTAAAGAATGCTGCCCGAGCTTCACTGTTTGGTCTGTGGAACAGGAGGACAGATTTAGATCTTCTAGGCAATGTCATTAACATTCAAACAGGGCAATGGATTCACACGGCATCGAGTACTGGAGCTGGAATTGATTCCTTTTTTGAGTACTTACTAAAGGCCTACGTGCTTTTTGGTGAATCAGAATATCTTGATGTATTCTCACAAGCCTATTCCGCTATATTGCGATATATACGTGATGAAAGTGGTTACCTTTATAGGAACGTTAATATTTTCAATGGTGGGATGATGTCATCCTGGGTGGACAGTTTGTCGGCTTATTTCCCAGGTTTGCAGGTGAAATTTGCGAATTTTCTTGAAATATTTGAGAATTTTTGTTAACTAATTTTTTTAGTTGGAAAAAATACTTTATTTTTTTTTGTCTTTGTATTTTGGCTATACAGGTTTTGGCAGGCGATTTGGAAAATGCGATTAGGTCACATTTACTTTATTATAATTTATGGCGCAAATACAATGCTTTGCCAGAACGCTTTAATTTCCAGTTGAAAAATGTTGAAATTGGAGCATATCCTTTAAGGCCTGAATTTATTGAATCTACATACTTCCTTTATCGAGTAAGTCAAAAATTTCTTGTTTTTTGTTGAGAAAAATTCATAAATTAAATAATTATTTGGTGTTAGGCAACTCGTGATCCTTTTTATCTAGAAGTAGGCGAAATGGTTCTTAAAGACTTGCAAAAATATACACGTGTTTCATGTGGTTTCGCTAATCTACAAGATGTGCTCACGAAAAAAACTGATGAGAGAATGGAAAGTTTTGCGTTAAGCGAAACTTTTAAATATTTATATTTGCTTTTTGATACAGGTAATTTAATTGTTTTTTTTTCGTGTGCTGTGTGAAGTAAATAGAGAACTAAAATTTTAGCATAACTTTAGATAATTTATTCAACAAGCTCGAAAGCAACTTTGTATTCACTACAGGCAAGATCTTATTAATTGTTAGACTATTAAATTTTAATATTACAATTTCCAAACATAATTATTTCTATTTTATAGAAGCCCATATATTACCTTTACCTCGAAAATATCTAAGGCTGACTTCTTTATTTCATCGAAAATTGCGAGGGATCGATGCTTCAGTGTGTCCAGCATATCAAGCTCCTCGTCATCTTCTAAATTCAGTTTCCGCTCGTCCTGATGTGGATTATGCCAAGGAACTCGTGGGTTACGAAGAAAATATACTACCTGAATTGTACTCGCATGGATATTGTGAAGTGCCACAAACAGACCCACCAGTAATAGAAATTAGTTTCGGCGAATCAGTTTCCGACAAGCAACGATCACAACAAATTCACAAATTCCTCGATGGAATAGTAGTAGACAACCTTCATGGCTTGAAGTTAGAATTGACTAGAAAGGCAGATCGGAAAGGTTATGAGGCAACTAGAGGTATTTATTTTTTAAAAGATATATGCACTTTTTCAATGAATATATTTTTATATTTTTTTTCTTTTTATTTAGTAGATGATTACAGGTATGACCTCCACCTACTTTTTTCTCTTAAAATAAGTTTCAATCCTCAGATTGAGAGAGTTCTCAAATGAAATATTAACATAAAAACCTTTTATTACAATGTTAATGCATTTTATTCGACTCCCTCTACTTCAACAGAATATTTCCCGGACAAATCCTGGAGATTCGAGATCCTGCAGTAAGCAATTTTTGGATAAAGCAACAAACCTATGATATTTCGATTATAAGGGTAATGGATGGGAACAATTCCTTTAATTATCAAGATTTCCTGGCAGCATCAGCCACTTTTGGCCAGAGAGTCACAAGAAGATTGCCCGTTTCTAACTTGGTTCATATAGCCTCATCTCCTTTCGGTTGTAGTGTCTTCTCGGCTGAAGAACAAGATATAATTCGTAATCAACTATTGATGGTGAAGCGAGGTGGATGTACTTTTGTGGAGAAAGTGTTGTATGGGCAAAATGCAGGTGCACGAGCAGTCATTGTCGTAAGCGATGACAATCATTTATTCCAACCTGCACTTCCTTCAGAAGTCGGTGCATTGGACATCCGAATACCATGTGTTTTGGTAACCTTTGAGACGGGTCTTCAATTGGAAAAGCTAATTTCACATTCTATTAATACTACTAGCTCTAAACGCGAGCATCTCTTAATTAACGAGAATAATAAATCAAACGCAGTATATGTTACTATTTTGCCGAAGCCACTCGATAGTCCGACCTTTGTCAAAAAGGAGGGAGAACACGATGCAAGATTAACCATAAATGGACATATAATACATAACATTCGGCTTAATGCAGATGGAAAATAATGAAAATTTAGAAATAGATTTATACTATTATTGTATCGTTTATTATTATAATTCAAAGTTATTAGAAAATAAATAAAAATCAAGGAATGATAAATATAATTCCTTAATACTTTAAGACCGAATATAATGGAGCATTCAAGACATCAGCCCCTTTCAATTCAATCAACTCGATTACAAACAAATATTTCAACACTTTGGCGCCGAAGGAATTAACAAGAATTCCTGCTGCGGCAGCACTTCCTCCTTTTGGATTGTATAAAAATTTAAATCACAAAAGAGTTTAAGCTTGAAAAATCACATTTATCATCGTTAAAAAATACCAGTGGCAATCAAGTCATCTATCACAATCACATTCTGTCCAGGCTTCATCGCATCTTTTTCCATTTCGAAAGTATCCTATAGGTGAAATCAAAATATCAGTCAAAGTGTGTATGAATGCAAAATTTTAGGCTGGTGATATTTACCACACCATATTCTTTGGCGTACTCTACGCTAACTATCTCCCCTGGCAACTTTCCCTTCTTTCGAATCGGCGCAAAAGCTGCACCTAATCGTAACGCGATAACGGGTCCCAACAGAAATCCACGTGCATCAAGACCTTCATTAGGTCAAAGACATATTGTAATTAATTTTATCGGACCACGAATTAAGGGCGAAAAAATATTCGGACAATTGAGTTGATTAATAATAATTTTTAGTCACTAACCAATTACCACATCAATCTTTTCGTTGATGGTTGAGGTGATATGATACACTAAATGTGTTATCAAAGATTCGACGGCAATTGGGTCTTGAAATATTGGGAAAATGTCTTGAAAGATTATACCCGGTTTTGGGAAATCCGGGATGGCACGTATTAGACCTCGAATTCGTTCGATGTCTGCCATTATTTCTCGCAAATTAAATTTGATCCACTTTCTAAAGTTCAATTACTTTATTCAACAATGGAATGGATTTGCACGCGAGCTGGAGATTATGCAATTATACATAATGATAACCAATGAAATTGTTATGTTTTTTAAATTCTGTGCACTAGCATTCATTGAGAGAGAAATATATTCAACATACAACCAGAGGATATAAACACGATTTAAGCTGAGTTCAGGTTTGATTGGAGATTTGAATTGAATAATATAAAAGTCTTTTTCAAATATTTGCAAGACGATAATTTCGTATGACCATGTGGTTACAATAAAGTTTGGGTTAGACAATGCATAAACATGCTATTTGGCATCCGTTGTGTTGAAAATCTCTGGCCGAAGTAACACATATCTATATGATTAAATTTTATTACCATGTGGGTCGTAACAAATAAACAACTATCGTTATGATGTCTTTCATGGGAATAAAACAAGGCAAAGTCGGTGGGAAAAAGAAATTTGATAAAAATATTTATCTATTTGTTTGTTTTTTGATGTTAATCAAAATAATGCCAGGATATATTATTTTTTTGATTTATTATGTGGAGAAAAAGAAACAAAATATAAATAGAAACTCTTGCTGAGACATTTTTTTGTTATCACAGTTATCCCATCAATAATTAATTCTTTATTACATGTAATCACATACATATTCGGATTTAACAAAATATAATGAACAAGAGAACAACAATAAAAAAAATAATGTATTGAAAATCCCTCAACGATTCAACGAAAACACAAACAATAATGCTTTACCTGATTATGAAACGAATGCTCAGTATTTTATATGGTGATGCTATTTATAATGTGTCTTTTACGCTGATATTCCGCATTAAACAAGAATTTTATATTTGCATAAATGAATTACAATTTAGGAAGTATTCTCTAAGTTATAATTGGACGTGAACCATCCTACATCACGTTTTATGCGTAGATTTTCACCAAATATTTGCGCAATAAACTCAAAGTTTGTTTGAAAATCCCAAAGTAGGCATTTCTTTGTGAATAATCAATAAATAAATGCACTGCTCGCAAAATTTATCCTTCCTTTGATTAGTAACCGATTCTGCCTTCTCCCACTCAATTTTTTCAAGTGTTGCGCAATTCTTTCTCTTTTTTTTTCATTTACTCAAAATCAAGTTATCCCCCATTATGCATAGGATCACTTTGCTTAAGCAATCCATATCCGATACCTGCAAAAAATTGGGCGCAAAATTCTTAATTCGTGAACAGAAATTAATATCATGAACGCGTATAATAGATAAATTATAACATGCAAGGAGAGATTGCATAAATTGTTCGCAAAATAAAACTGCAGCAAAGCCAAAGAAAACTTCTCACAAAACTATTTCTAATTTATATGCATCTCGATATATATGAAATACCAGATTTATGCATACATATGTTGTAAGTGGGAATCCATTTTATTGTGGAATTAGAATCTTTCGTACCCTTATTCCGTTCCATATACGTATCCCGTATCCGCATACAACATTAACGAATTTATTTAATTTTATTTAATTCTGCCTTCTTTTGAAGAATAAGAATTGAATTGAAAAACATCATTATTTTACGTAATACGGCAATCATATTCTTTTCATAAAGGCGAATTTTATTGCCAGATTGAGTTTAGCAGAAAAAATCGAGACGAATGATGAAGTTGTCAATCAAAAAAGAAACAGGTTTTGACAATCAATATCAACAATGAACTGATCTTTTTGGGAAGATGATCCATGGGAAACATTGTATTGTGTGTGATAAGCTTCCTAATTTTCTGTTTCTCCGAAAAAAATCAAAACCCCAAATTTAACGAACGAATAACCTTTCATTCGACTATATTGTTGTTTGAAAATGCAAGTGCGCCGTAACTTTATTAAGAATAAGAGGATTTATGCAGGGGATATTTGATATTATACTTAAATTTTGTTAAATCGATACTCTAATATTATGACAACCAATGAACCCCATGTGTACAAATAATTGAGCACGTCATGTATGCATTGTTAATCTTTTAAAATAATTTCGAAAATTACATAATAGCAGCGATAATATTATAAAGTTGGCGTTTGTTACTTTGTCATCATTGTAAAATTAACTTTCAGAAGTCTAAACCAGACGTGCATGTAGGGCGCGATATACTTGCCTGAAAATAAAAAATGTCATTTAGAATTTGGTTATTGGGTACGCGCCATTTCAGCCTCTTAAAAAAATATAATAGATAAAAAATACAAAAAGCTTTAACAATAATGCTTGAAGAAAATACAATAAAACATATATATATATACGCCAAATTTTGCCCGCTTGGCAAAGTTGGTCAATGAAACTCTTTTTACACACAGAAGCTGATGTGTCGAAAATTATTGTAATCGGGAGAAATTGCATCGATTGACTAAAAAAGAATCGTGATATTAGTAGCTGTTGATATTTCTTAGAGAAGGTATTTTTACTTAACCCTTTAATTATTATGATCGTTCTCGTTTTCTCCTTCTCTTTAATATTTTGATAAACAATTATTTATTATTGGGACAAGAGAAAGGGAGAATGTAAGTGATAAAAGATATAATAATCATTACAGTTAATTGTATATAGAAAATATGGGTGGTTTTCATTAAAGTTTAAAATATCATAATTGTAATGCTAATCAATACATGTACATGTAGTTAGTTTTAGTAATCAGTTCCCCAAATTTAAATATCCCACAATTCTAAATTAGTTTATAGAATGGCACAAAATTTCCGATTTCATATACTAATTAATTCAATCGATGGTTATTGTTGCGTCGGTTGTTCAAGTCATTAGTTAACGACTGATGTGTATTACGTCGAGAGAACAAAACGTAACTTTTTTGATAAAACATTTTAAATTATTTAATACATATAAAATAAACAAAAAGGTTACTGATATTTTTGATTACATCATGATTTTTATGCAGAATAATTTTTGAATATTTTAGGTTTTTTCCTTCTAAAGTCTTCCCAAAAGACTATTTTACTTTTACTCATAGAAATTCATGTTGGATTAATGAATCCACCTAGCAATCTTCCTTTACAAATCGCGATCGAAAAATCCAAACCTCAATTTACTCGAAATGATAGTGTTTTGTGGCGATTTAAATCGCAGGAGCCAGCATTTAAAATACATTTTCTTTAGTGTGATATTATTAAATTAGAATAAGATATCAAAATACTACAATTTTGTTGTAACGTATTGAACGAGCTTAGAATTGAATAACATAAATGAGTCATAGAATTTTTTTTCATTAAAGATGATTATGTCAGCATCACTCTCAAGATTATGCAAGGGAATGGCGGTGTGCTAGGTGCTAAGTGGATAAGTTCGTGACCGTAGTGATTGTAGCTCAAATACAGCTCTCTGACCTTAAGCTTAAAAAACGCATTCTCATTAATATAACATAGAATTTCATGAAATAAACCTTACCTATCCGTAAAAATTTTAAATGTTTGTAACAAATTAAAATTTTTTTCCGATTTCGTTATAATATGTTTATTACTAATAGATGAATGGATTCACTTACTTTTGTCTAATAAGCTATTAATTTGTTGTTATAGCAATTCTGTCCTCTAAAGTCTCAAGTAACCCTAAATTAAATGTCATATAAGGCTTGTGGTTATTTATTTACACGACACGAAAAGCAAGAAATTAAAGAAGCAATTCGATTCTTATAAATAATATCGTAATTTAGTTTTTTGTCTTTTCTATTCAATTTGTTGAAATTATACATTAAAAGTGAGATGGTGAAATGCGCACTCAACATTAAGATAACTTATTATTTAATAGCGAACAAGATTGCAAATCTAAACCTTGAAATTGGAAAAGTTATTAATTTATAAATCATTTTGTTTATAATGACTTAACAGTCATCGAATTTAACAGTTCAACTGTATCGTAAATATACACGCATTTAACATGAAACGTCGGATTAGTGTCAATAGGCAGAATATTTCAATAAAACGCTTAGACTTAATTTCTTTCGACAATAAAACAACATTAAAAATGGAGACTCTATTGACACCTTTGGGCTTCTGTCACGAAAAGTAAAGACACCAACGGAATTGATTATCCAAAACTCCACGAATATTTTTCGACGAATGTTATCTTCCGAAAATGAAAGTAAGCAAAGACACCAACGGAATTGATTATCCAAAACGCCACGAATATCTTTCGACGAATTTTATCTTCCGAAAATGAAAGTAAGCAAATCCAATAATTCAAGGCATAATAAGTCAAAAAGAATTTGATAAGCATTATTATTATCTCTTTATAAATGAATTATATGCATTCAAACCCTCCCTTTTTCATTAATTAAATTTTCTGGTAAAATATAGCAGGCCCTGAGTAATTGATGCGGCAAATTACGGTATATATCGAAAAAGAATGGGTTTCAAAAAACTTTTTTGGTTCATTAATAAAAAAGATAGTGAGATATTTGATTGATATTTGATAACGGAAATGCTCGACTACAATGTATTCTTGATTTCTGTTGTCGAGATGACATGAAAAAAAATCAGCAAAGCTTCACGCCACGTGACGTGAATCTATAAATTTTGGGAGTAAACCAATCAAATCGCAAGATCCCTGTGTTGGAAAAAAATTTTTGAAAAATTGCTTGTTCGATATAACGAAGGAGTTGAGCCATTAATCCAAAATTTTTCAAAGTTCGTTATATTAAGATTTTATTAATAATGACATTATATCAAGGCTTATTTAATACAAAAAGCTGAAAATAAATTTCGAATCCACTATGTGTTCGCTATATCAAGGTTCGTTATATCTAAGTTCAACTGTACCTCGAAATTTTTGCCTATGAAATTACTTTGAGTTCTAACAAAAATGCGCCTTGCGAAATTTTACTATATACAGTAGGTCACATAAGAAACGCAATACGAAAAGTTTTACGAAAAAAAATTCTAGTGCCTCTAACATCGATTAAATCTACCTGGTTCCTACATCATTTTAAAACTAGTAACTTAGAGAATGTTTAAAGAGGGCCTAAAAATATATTAATGATGCCATTCTAAAGAAATTAAATAATCCTAACTCGAATCGAAATATTTATGCTATTCGATTTTGATTGGTTTACTCCTTAAAAAATCACATGATAAACATTACGTGGGCCTCACTTTAGGAGTCGTCCTGGAAGCATCAAGGTTGGTGGTGTTAAAGGACAAAGTCACCTTGGGTTTCTGCTATTAAAATAAGTATATGAACTTGAAAGAGAATTTAGATGGTACATGAAATCAAGCTGTTAATATAAGTTTATCGTCAGAGCTCAAGAGCATTTGATTGATATTGAAATTAACAGAAGATGGCATAAACTAATCAAAGGCGAGAAACAATGTTCGATTGGTGTTTTAGATCGGCATAAGGACAACGTAAATCAAGTCATTTATTATTTTGGTATTGTAAAAAAGATACAAACAAAGTATTACATATTTTCAGAGATTTGCTAAGATCGAGCTGGGAACTTTTTATTGCAATTTATATAGTTAAATTTGTATTAACTTATATTTCGTATTAAATTTTAGTAAAAAGTTTGTTTCCTTCGGGTACCCGCCCAACATCCCGACACCCATCTCCCGACAATCCAACATCCCGACAATCCAACATCCCGACAATCCAACATCCCGATAACTTAACATTCCGACAATCCAACTTTTCAAAATTTAAACCTAACTCTTCCAACTTCTGGTTTATGTCCGGAAATTGAGTTTGGCAGGAAGTTAGATTGTCGGGATGTTGGGTTTCGGGATGTTGGGATAGATCCGTTTCTTTCATTAAGCCTTATTTCTTTGTATTTTATAGTTACATTTTAGTTTATTTAACAACATTTAGCATTAATCAAAATTCGCATGGTTGGGGGGGGGGGGGAGGTAAATCAGAAAACTTCTTGGTAAATCTTCAATATTGAAAACACATACTTGTAACTAAATAAACAATTTCTACGAAATAAAAACTCTGTTAAGACTTTTATGCTTATATGATACCTTTTTTTTAATAATAATCATTTCAAATTAAAAAATAATTAAAAAAGCCTCGTAATAGTACAATTTCACCGAATTATGTACGTGAGCCCGATATAAAGAATTTAATCGTTCCATTTCAATTAAGAAATACGTAATACCGAAAAACTGAAAATAAGCCACCCTCATTTTCAGGCTAAAATTAAGTGCAAAAAGTGAATATAAATTTAACCTCGAAGACATGCTATCCCCTTTTTTAAGCCTAAATTTTGCAAAAAAGGGTGGCTTATTTTCGGTATTGAGGAAAATTTAATATGATTTGACTTAACAGCATCTATCATTAGTTTATTTATCCATTCATATCTCGATAATCCTGATGTCAATGTACAGGTTCTGGACACTTACTACGACGGTATCTTAAGCAATTGATGGTTTCAACTTTAAATGCATCACACACAGTACCGATTCATTGATCCCGGTCAAATCTGTATTATTGTTATGCTCAATTTCTTATTTAACAGTAACACGTTGCTTTAAGAAATTCGATTAATTTCAGGGATTAGGTAATGTTTATTTTTGATATCAGTTATTGGAAAAGGCGCTGCATCATATAACAAAAGCATCTGAGAGAATTTGCATTTTAAATTTTACTTGATTAATTATTACAAAAAAGACAAAAAACTATCATTATGAATACAAAGTGATAATTTTGTAATTCTAATGGTCGGTCACTCTGGATGTAGTGAATTTACTATGTAGTGGGATAGTGAATTTGAATTCCTTCTTTGGATATAGTGAATTTATTAATAAAATCGTGATATAGTGAATGTTTGACAAATTTTTTACTAATTATTTAAATAATTATAATAAAAAATTTACATATTACAGTTAATTTATTTGATAATATTTGTAAGTTAAATGATTGGATTCTTTAGAACCTGTTGTGACTAATAGAAAAATATTAAAATATGTTGTAATTTCACCAAAATAAGTATAAGAGCCGTAGAACTTGAAACTTAGGAATCAAAGTTAGCATAATAAGTGTAAGGTTCATCTTAATGCGGTTTTAACATTAAATACGGGAATTCATTTAATTAATATGTCTACATCTGGTCTCAAATTTGGGTTTATTTATGCTATCCCCAGGTAAAAATAGATAATCTATGATCTATAAATAATCTGTAACGATAATTTTTGGACATTTTTGCTAATCAATCAATTTCTAGGGAATTTTTCGGATGCAAAACATAAATGATAAATGCTTTTACTACATAATCTAACGATTAGCATGCTACATCGAAATACAGAGATAAACAGGATTTTTTGATAAAACTGAACTTTAAAAGAAATCGAGTATTCTGTTTCACTGCAATTACTTACACGAACGCTAATGATTTAATTAAAAATATGAGAAATGCCTCTTTCTCCTCTCGCAAGTAATACGATTACAATTAACTAACACATCACATGATGAATGTTTGTCAAAACCTGTTGAGAACAGGATTTTCTCTGGTGAAGTTCAAATCCGGTTTTATTAACATCTTGGCAAATTACTTGATCTACCGAGTGCCATCGCATCGTGGTTCAACGATGCAAACATGATATTAGATACTCAAACTTTATGCGTCCAAAATTTATCGTAAATGTGAAGTTCCCAGAATGTAATTATTAATATCGCATCGAAACTTTCGATTCTAGACTATATGCTATCATTGCCATGTAATAATTAAACCTTTTCTCGAATGATGCGAGTCTCATAGAGAACCCAAAAAAAAAGGAGATGGCTTGCAACTGCAAAATTAACCGATGGCTAAATCCGCGCTGTGCAGGAAACGCACAGATCTCGTATAAAAATAACAAAATATTAATAATAAAAATAGCAAAAGGGAATTGCAATTAAATGAGCATGTATAGTTATGTGGGAAAATACATAAAAATAATTAACGAATCGCGTTTTGCATAGAGTGATCTCTTATATTCCACAGTCATTGATTCATGATGTCAAAAAAATCTGTCCAACTAAGAAGCAGTTATCATAAGACAAGGTGATTTTTTCGTGAGAATCCAACTCGCATAAGTGGATAACATGATGATAGATTATGCATTTCCCGCCAGATTCATTTGCACGACTCTCAAGAGTAGCTACGTGTATAATATAATTGCGGCGAGATGATGTCATGTGTGTCTTGAAAGATTTCCAACAAGGAAATTAGTGATCAACCGGCGGCTTAGCGATTTATTGTAAAGGGACAAATTATTGAAATCGATTTCAAAGATTATCAAAATAGTCAGTTTGATCTATGGCTGGCTAGTTTCGTGTTAGATAAAAGCCGCATTCAATCAAAGAGAAATAAATACACCAATCACCTGCTTCATTTTACATGTACTATAAGAGACATATTTTATCTTATGTATTGATGTGCCGTATAGTTTCAACGCATAATCAGTAAAATATGGCGAAAATACTTTCATTATTTCATGCTAATTTAATTTTACGCGAACACAAGTATATGCAAGATCTGTTTCGATGTAAATTTAACCTTTTCGGGATTACACGCGCGGAAAAAAATGCAAAACCCGCTTTACAGATTTCATCATGCTTTATCGTTATCATGTATGCATCATAAATAACGCAATCGCTTACTTCAAATAAGCGTGATAAAAAGTTGAAATCACTAATTTTTAAGGCCTTATTTATTGAAATCACAATCACAACGAAAATATTGTATCCTGCGTATCTTATTATCGGTCTTTTACTTTGCTTCTACATTATACAGAAAGTGGTGTCAAATCACCTTGTATCATCAACTCAGTACATGTACATGTATCTTTGCGCCTCTCCAGGCCCACCATTAACAATTGTACACCAAATCACATTTTAACATCACGAAAGGGTAATAATATGCACAAAATTTTGTCTTACATGTTAATAATTTCTCGCGTATTTTTGCATTTTATTATTCTGCACATTATGTATAAGTACACTTACCACACGCATATACAAAATCAAAACCTTCCATTTTGGTCTCTTATGTTGTTATCGCTGATGCAACCTTACTCGTTTCTGTGCAGAAATCAGAATGGTCTCGATCACGCATAATATTTTTTTGCATTTGCATTATAAAGCTGTACATTATTCTTTTTTTAATTCAAAAAGAAACTAATAGGACGTTAGCATTTCAATTTGAAAATTACATATAACTGAGCAACAAGGAGTTAAATCACCTACGGAACCATCGCAGAAACGTTTAGCCCAAATTGGCGAGGGAGAAAAATTTATTCTGCAATGTATCTAAGAGGTCAATCTAATTAATAAAGTTTGTGTGATGTTCTGTCATGCAAAGTTCTTTTAGTAGATATTTTTTTGCGTCGATATTGTAATTGGATTGTCAACAACAATGGGAATCATGTCCAAGCGATGACATTGTTGCAACGTCATATTATTATTATGCCATACATACACTTGAACAATATGCAATCTGTGAGAAAAAAAAAACTTACGAACAATGCGGAATGGTAGAGTGAATGAATAATAAATAAACTTGACAATCAGAAATTTGGCGGGAAGTTAAAACTTTATGACAAGAACAATGTGAATGTGGCAGAGAAAGAGAGAAGATGAGGTAATATGAGGTAATTGATGCAAACGTAAAATGAAATTTTTATGGTAACAATATTATTCTCTTTGATCAAGTGAGGGATTAACTTGGTATTATTGTACGTGGCATTGACATATCCATTTTAGTGTGATAATGAATAATATGATCGAATGGCTTCCAATTTTTTCCCAAAAAAAAAAAGCGATAACCCAAATATTTATATATTGTTGTTTTGATTTTGTCTATATTGATTTCCCATTGTTATTAAAAAAAAAAGTGATTTCCAATTTCAAAAGCATCAACGAACAATAAATATTATTATATACACGATGATGATGATGATGATGTTAGCGTGGCGAAAATGATAAATAAATAAATAAAAAATAAATAATGAGTTTATTTTCATACATTGTGCTAAATCCGGTATTCATTGTCAAAACAATAAAAGATTTCAAAATTCAAAAAAAGAATACATGTTTGCATACATCACAACAAACATAAAAAAATAATTTCATGTATAGTTGAAATCCTTGCATGATAAACAAATAGACCGGCAAAATATTTGCTATTTATTTATTCCGCCATTATTTTTACCATGATTTACTGTTTGTTTTTTTTCATATGTCTGTTTGTTTGTTTTTGAAGAAATTTTCCGTACACCCATTGGCCGCGTGGAATTTTTTGCATTACAATAAACCAAATTGGAAAAATTCATTATTCGAACAATGGAATTTTATCAATTTTACCCATGTTTGGAAAATATGGCGCATAAGGGAATTATTTCTGAGTTGACGAAGAAGGTAAAATAATGATTCAGAGAGAACGTGATATCCAGGAGTATACGGAATAATGCATTGATTTGATAAAGTAGCTCCTGGCTAATTGATGACAAAAAAAGGTCAAGTCGAGGAGATGGGAGGGGATACATAATAATAATAATGAAATGCTGTTTAATTGTTGGATATTCACAATGGACAAATTACTGCATTTTGTTCCTGTTCTATACATTTCCAAATCACATTTCCAAAAATGGTTAATAATTACCATTGTAAATGTACGCAGTTCATTCCTTCTTCATCTTTCGCGGCTTGTTCTTTCTATTATATTTATTATTCACTAAATGCAGAATTAAATGTTGACAAAAGGAAAATAATTAAAGTTCATGCTATTGAGAAGGGATGTCAACCAGTGAGAACGGTTCCGACTCTGAAATCCAATTATTCAATAAGACGCAAAGCACAAAAAATTACTAATTTTACACAGTATGCAGCACCACATAAATTGCTATTATTTCCTACTTTGATGAAGAGAGCGCAAGAGAATTAAAAGTCGTATGTAATAAATGATGAATAAGACGGTGTGATTGCTTACATACAAAGTGAGGGGTAAAGTTAAAATCTGCACGTTGAAGCGTTCAATCCGTAATTCGTAAAACATGAATGGTGGATGATGATGATGTTAATAATGATGAGTAATTGATGCAAGGAATAATATAATAATACATGTAGATTAGCATCAATTTTAGGTTTTTACTTACCAAAACGTATGTGAGAATAAGCAGGGGGTGGGAAAGAGAATTACATTTCATGATTATTCAATCATTTAATCCTCCATTGAGTAATTCAATTTTGATTGACCCCATATTGTGAATCGCCGAATATTTTCGATGATTGAGTAAAATGATTTTTTTTGTCACTTCACGCATTCCATTAAACCTCATTCGTCGTCTGCAAATGTGATATTTTAGACCAAACAAAAAAAAAAGTCAAATAAAAAAAAACCGTCACATAAAATTTTTGTCGAAATGTTTCCATTATTGAATTAGACTAAGGAAAAAAAAAAAACAATAAACAAATAATGATCTTTTATTAAATGTTTTTGTGGTACTGGTAATAATAAAGATTTTCGGATATTCTTATTTGTTTATCGTAGATTAGAATCTAACTGAATTTGAAGTAGAAATTAGTGGTTTTTTTTTTTTAAAAAAAAAAGCGACCAGATTCAAAAATATTTACTATATGGGTATTTCTAAGTTCATGAGCATGATAGCACAAAGTTTATATAGCGCTAGTTAGCAAAATTATTTATACTAGTTGTATCCTAACATGAGTTAGACTAATGCAAAGGAAAAAGCTTGTTTCATTTCATTAAAATCAACCACAAAGCGATGATCGAAAAAATAAGCTTCTGAGACAGTAAATCGTCTAAAAAACAATGGGTAAATATTTCGTTTGTTTTTGTTGTGCTCGATTAAGGTTACATTACACATAAAAGATTGTGTAATTGGTATTTCCGGTGAAACAAAAATATCTATATGTGTGTCTATATGTGTCTGTAAAAAATAAATAAATATATATATATATATTTTTATATATTTACATATATGTATATAAGAACACATATTCGGGCATTTCGTATCAATATTTAAGATCCTATTGTCGTTAACTTAGCAATCTATCGATAAACGACAAGAAACGCAAGCGGGCAAAGACAAGACATGATGAATCTATCTTTCTTAATGACCTTTTTCGTTTGAAGAACGTTCGGTGAATGGCTTTTTTTCGTTTGATTAACATTCGATAAATGGCTTTTTTCGTTTGATTAACATTCGGTGAGAGGCAGTGCGTATTTTGAATAATAATAAAGATTGTTATCTGTTATAGGCTGAGCCCGTCTATATCTCTAATAGAACAATTGAAACAATTGTATTTTATACCATATATAATTTATTTTAGACACAAAAACAACACACACACACACGATACCATGGGAGGAAAGGTGAACTCATTTTTCGAGAACGCCACATGACCCATACCCACACGAACACGGTTATTAATAAAAATGATTATGATAACCGTTTGGCGTTAAATGGCTAATGCCAGTCTCTGTGTGCGTAACAGGCATCTTTTATTTTTAAGACTTAACTTTATTTTAAGTGTGTATTACGTGCTACGAGTTGGTGAAAGGAATTTTATATGAGAGAACAAAGAATCGAAGAAACTCTAAAAAAACCTGTGTATAGGAATTCAAGATTGTAAAACCATCTGCCTTGTGTATCTTTATTTACGCGACTGGAAGAAAATTTGGGGTTGGTTGTTAATTCATCTTCGAGGTGATTGGCACAAAGATCTTCATCCTCTTTATTCCTATTGACGTGTTGCATACGAGAAACTCGCTCCCTCATTTTCAAAAAAAAAAAAAAAGAAAAAGAGATTCCATAACATATGAAATTGAATCTTTGGCGTATGATCTGATCTTTTCAATAGGAAAAATACATACATGTATAAAAATATGTATAAATATACAAGTATCTAGATAGGTTTACATAGATAGATAGATATATGGGATGGTTGGTTGCTAAGTAATAAAAAAACAGAAGTACGCCGATTTCTTTGCGGCTATTATTGCATCTGAATTTTAGAACGCGTTCAAGTTTTGATGATCTGATTAACATAAACGTAGGTTAATGGCGTTTGACCACTAATAATTCGACGCAGTAACCCCTTGAACCTTTTTTTAAATGAGGCGTTCATTATTTGACAACATGCACGTTACGTTTTGACTTTTTTAAGGAACAAGTGGGGTTTCTTACAAAAAGAGTATCTACTTTGGCTTAATCCATACGATTGAGAGTTTGAGCACCGTTCACTCACATTTAACGAGCAGACCCGTGAGAAAATATCGCACGTTTTTGTGATTGTTCACCTAAATTTAATTATTCGGTGACGTTCAACCTAAAAAAATCATAACCAATCAGATGCTGTCGGAGTAATGATCATAACCAATTAAAATTCCCTATCTATGGATGGATAAAATTGGGATACTGGACAAAAAAAAAGATCAGAGAAAAAAAAATTTTTTTCTAAATCAGATGGATGGATCGTTGTATATGTAATTAAAAATTTAGCATGTATTAAATGTATCTATCTGAATTTTTCCTTTGAACGATTTTTTGTTATCACCATCACAAAAAATGATTTGCAATGCATGTGCCACGAGACTTATCAATTGACGTTCAAAAAAAAACTGGGAAACATAGCACCAAATACATTAGTGCTCATTAATAGTGCTAGATGCAAAGTAAGTGCATATATCGTTTGGCTACTGCCGCCCATGCAATGTTAATCGTTGCGTTTTTTCTTTTTTATGCAAAAACTAATTGAAACTAAACAGAGTTCTTTTCGATATGCAAGTAGAAGTGGAAGAGTACGTACTGACCATGGAGCTAAATACTTTTTTTAGTTAATTAGTTTATGTGTATGCAACATCAATGCTTTATGTGTAGCAATAGGAATTGTATCTCGATATTTATAATTTCATGGTCTATGCAATTTCTTTACGGAACACGCAAAAATAAACTGCTGTGTTTGGTGTTTAACTCTTAGATAATTTTTCGCAAAAATGGACTAATTAATCAATTACGCGAAAAAATATGGAAACAAACATCCGAACGAATTTCGTAACAATTAATGGATGCAAAAATATGAATTTCATGGGCCAAAATCGACGCATAAAAATTAACTCGTAAAGGGGCAAGGAACACACATTTCTGACACACATACGGAGAGGATATCCTCTCATCGTTGATAAGGGGATGTGGGCGTCATTTTTGGAAATTTTATTGTCTCACCGGATTAATGCTGATCTCGACAACTGTCATCCCTCATTGGAATGTGGAGTTGAATGATTTTCCATCCACTTTTGGTTTACAGCGAAGATCCAACCAAGCCAACAGATCAGTCGCATTCGTCTATCTTTTTCGGAGAAATTGCGATGATGGTTCTCACGATTTCGTCAAGAAAACGGCGAAGTTAACCTTTTTCTCACGCTTGGTTTTTAACATAACATCTTTCTGACCTAACATGATTTTTTGTCATGCGATGATGCGCGATAACCCTTTATTTTTTCGCCAACTGCATGAATAGATGAATGCATGTGCATGAAAGATACGTGATTAGTAAAACATGTCAAAAGTGAAATTTCACACACTCCAACGGTCGCACGAACGTAGATTCTTCTAAACCAAAAGCTGGTTTTTGACGGGTGTTGCATGTGTCTTAACTTTAAAGATGAACAAAAAGGCGTAAGATGATGGTGTCAATGAAAGGCGCGGCACTTAAAATTATGATGTTGAACATCGTGCTTAGCCGCGTAATCGTCCCTTAGCATGAATAGTTCTTAATCGATCCACACAACCAGCCAGCCCAACATTCCCAATCAAAAAAGCATATCATTTTTTTTCAATCACAAATTATTATTTTTCAATTTTATTAGATTAATCATTCACACATTTAACAGCCAAATCACTCATTACGATTATTATTAGATTTATGTAGTAGTAATAGTAGTAATAGTAGTAGTAGTATTACGTATTAGCAGAATAGTGAAAATTATATACTACGAAAGGGGGAGGGGGGATGACTATGTAAGAGAATCCTTGCATCGCTGAGACATACCAACGCAAGAATAAAAGAATAAAAAAATAAAAAAAATATGGTAAATTGTAGTGGTACAATTTTACAGCAAAAAATTGGAACCAGTCCAAAGGAAATTCTTGAGAGGCTCAGTAAACCAAAAAGAATAATTACAAAAAAAAGTGAAAGGAAACAAAAACCCAACCCACCCGAAACCCTATCCCAAATCTGCCCCAAATGAAAAAGCATTTACACAACAGTTTCGTGTGCTTAATATTGTCATTATCACTACAGGGATAACTATTATCTTTTTCGAGCTTGTATGCACGCGGTTTTTTTTGCAAACATGAAAATGAGAATGAAAGTGCTATATATACGTGAGAAAAGATAGATGCGTGTATTGTATTTATATTTTATATGCATGTATTTGAAGAGAGAGGAGAAGCAAATTCAGCCATCAAGGGTCAAAAAATAGATGCTTGATTCTCTCGTTTTTTGATGGGAAATGGGGATTTTAATGATCAATGCTTTTTTTTTTGTGAAACTGCGTTGAATCGCATTCTAATGTAATGATTATTGATGTGGTGAATGAAGACTACATACAAGAATAAACTGAAAGAAATCGGTAAAAAATTAAACTATGCAATTTTCAATGATAAATTGATTTTGTTTTTTATGAAATCCGAAAAAATTCTCGTTCACCACACAGGGGTAGATAGAAACAACAATAATGCATCGAAAGAATTCGTGCACGCCGAGGCACTTAAAATCGTGGTTCACTTGATGCGGCAGTTGTCTGTTGATGATAGGTGTTGAAATTCTCGTATTCGCTTACGCCTTGAGAGTGCATCGCGTGATTTGGAAATGAAGAATGACCGACTTGGCCATTTGTTGATTCAGTGTGCGCTTGAATTGGAGAGGAGTAGATTTGATGAGTACCGTAATTGTTAAATGCGCCAGGATGGGAGTCGACATGGGCAGCTGAATTATGTAATGAATTGGGGTCGTATGAAATGTCATAATTCGTGACAGCAGTCAAATTACTAATGCCGCCAGTTCCATAGGGCATTCCTGCGCCTTGTGTTGGAATCGCACCTTGATTATCAATTCCTTGAGGTGGCATATATGGGCCCATTGGACGTGGGTATCTGTGTGCGCGTATTGCTCGCGAGTAATTTTGCTGTATATTGTAATCGCTAACCATGTTCGGTGCTAGATGGTATGATCGATTTCCCATTTCTGGTACTGCTGTCATTGATTCACGATATCTTCGGTTTGGATCATACCATGTTTCTGGTCGGTATGGTGTGGGATCGCTTGATGATCGGTTGTTACGACTCCTTGACCGATGTTGCTGCTCTGCCTCAGCTGCTCGAAAATCTACCGTCCAATAAGAACCCTTTCCAGGTTCATTGATGGGACGTGGCACTCGAACAAATGTTTTATTGAGTGATAGATTATGACGAATAGAATTCTGTAGATTGATAAATTAAAAGAATGATGATCAGTAAAGTTCAACAATTTCCTGACAAATGATACCATTCTCGATCAAAAATAAAAAGAAATTTACCTTCCAACCAGTTCCGGCAGTTTTGTAGTAAGGGTAATTTTCCATGACCCAATTGTAGATTTCATTCAAGGTCAACTGTTTGTTAGGACTATTGGTGATTGCGTATGTGATGAGAGTTGCGTACGAGTACGGGGGTTTTCCTTGGATATGAGTCTCTACAACCAAATCTTGAGGATTTTTTGTAGCTGGCGTTTGATTATTATTATTGCTGCTATTATTACTCGAGTTATTTGGATTATTGACTGCGTTATTGTTTTGTTGTTGAGCTTGCTGTTGTGAATTATTATTGTTGTTGTTATTTCCGTTGATTACAGGCATTTTTCGAGGAGGATTCGTGAATGCGTCGAGTGATGAATTGATATTAACAGCGGCCGCTGGTGTGGTTACTATTTTTGCATCGACGTTCGATGATTGTTGTTGTTGCTGTGAATTCATTAAATTATTAACAGACGAGGAATTTGGAAGATTCGTGGTAACAGGTACATTAAGCGGCGGTAATACATTTCGAGAGTGTTGATAGTGTTGGTGAATTTGTTGGGAGGGGGTTTGTTGCTGTTGTTGTTGTTGGGTTGGGGTTTGGGAAGTTGGTTGTGGTGGTTGTTGTGATTGCGTCAATTGAGAAGCGTGCTGGTGACTTTGTTGCGATTGGTAAAAGTTTCTACGATATGACCAGTCCGAAAGACCGACAAGGTTTGTGCTTTCTAGTTCAGTCATTTTCTTGTCTCCTCTTGAATAGCTAGCTGAAATATTGTGAATTATTTTAAGTATCTTTGTGTTATTATTATTATTATAGATTATTTGTTTAGTAGATTATGAATCAATGTGTGTGTTGTGTGTGCGTTGTATAAGTTGTTGATGTTTTTTTCTTTACGAGAGACGGTATCGAACGAAGGGTTTATATGGAAAAAAATCAAGAAATGAATCTATTTAGAGATTATTTGATGAAAAAAATTTTTTATATATGCTGAGTTTGAGTAAACTCAAAGCAAAAGAGTTATGTGTGTGTGTATATATAATATTAATATATATATATATATATATATATATATATATATATATACTGTATGTATATATATATTTTTTAAGATAAGATTTTATATATATAATTATTTACAGTAAAAAGTATATATATTCGGGAAATAGAATATGGGCAATTTTTGCGGTAAAAGTTTGAAGAGAGAAACTAGAGTTTTTATCTTGCTTTATCTTGCGCGGATTGAATTGTTTTCTTTTTGCTTTTGTATTTTGTATGTGCGTGCGTGTTCTGTCTGTCTATCTGTGTGTATGCTGTTGTTGTTTTTGTTGGTTTTTTGTGATAAAAAAGCAGCGCGGAAAATCAAGAATAAATGAAAAGATGTCCTTTTAACTGATTTTTATGATGGTTGGATGCCAATGTTGTTGCTGCTGGTTATTGTTGATGTTTTGTTTATTTGATTGTTGATGTTTTTCGTCTCGTGGTGTTTTTTTTGCTCGTCAAAAAAAGTGAGAGAGCAAGAAAAAAGAATTTATTGTCATTTTTATAGTTAAATGATTACAAATGGTTCGTGGAACTTTTCTTCTCGCCGAATTTGAATCAGTGTATTTTACAATAAATAGTATTGTCAATTAAAGGAGAAATGCGAAAAGACTAAAACTTTGAATTATTACTTTAATATACTCAGATTGTATATATAAATAAATAAAATATAATAAATAAAGTATAATAAAATAAATATAAATTAATAAATATATAACATATATATATTATATAATAAATATTATTAAAGCGTGGCCCACGTTAAATCAGAATTAATAATTTCTCCAGTCACTGTGATATCCAAAGTATCACACCGAAAATATTAATAGGTGACAACTTTATACGTGCGTATCGTGTGTACCCTTAAGGGGTGGCGAAAGGAATCCTCTTTTCATTGCATCTAAATTCGACGACATTAAAGGATCAAAATTCTAGCGACAAAAGGGGAGACTCTTTACGTGTTTACCATAAAGATAAAAGATAACCAAAAAAGAAAAGATAAAACAATTGATACATTTTCGAATCGAGAATGTCAAAAAAGAACGGATTTACTTAAGAAAGTAACAATAGATTCCGAGTGGTTTTCAATGTTTCTCTCACACATGTATAGAAATTTATGAATCTTAACATTGACCTATACCACGTGTAAATTTTATAGAGGAAACAAATAAGGTAATTTTTTTATAACAGATTTATCAGAAATAACTGGTAATTCTTTGATGAAGAAACCCAAGTTATTTACTTGTTTCCTGCGTTTTGAGCAGTATAATGCGCCTGTTGTTTTAGACGTGCGTCTTTTTTTCTCATTCTTCTGATATCCAAATTGTGGTTTGGAAACGTGCAAGAGAATGAATTCATAAAAGTTTGCCGAAAAACAGGAAATAGAATATCGCGGGAGAATATCCTTTGATGGCCGTTGCTGTTTTTAATTTTTTACTGAGATGTTTTATTATTTTGATAAACAAAAAGATAAAGATAGATCATTCTCAAATTTCTGTTTATTTTTTTTTTGACATTGGTTAATATTGTTCTATTTTTAGCGTTAAATATGGATGTGATGAAATTCCTTTTTTTTTTTTTGCTGATCTCATCTAAATTATGATACGAAAATAAAGATTTCAGTCGTTATGTGCATGAACTTAATAATTTTTTTTAGTGATATCCCCTTAAAAACACGTATAATATTGTGAGAAAATTTATTTCGGGTATTCTTTTGACAGAAGACGTCGCCCCAGTCCGTCCCAGCATTTATGGTAATAAGCCTCAGTAATTTTGAAAGTCTGCGGGTTATGGCATCCGTTGTTATTGTAAAAGGCACGCTGCTGATGTGATGCTGCGCTATCTTTAAACAAAGATTCTCGTCTGATTAGCAATTTATTTTATGCATTATAGTTTTGACTTTCTTCGGGCATCGTCCTTTTTTTACCCTTTCTTTGATAAATATATACAGCTTAAACTGGGCTTTCCGCCGAAAAAATAAACAAAAGTCGTCATCATCATGATCCAGGCAATATTAATAATAGTTTTGCCGTCTGTCAGATTCCTTATTTTCCTTGGTTTTAAACAAAAGCCAAAAGATATTGATTGATATTGGTGCTGACGCTGATGTGAGAATTTTTTTCGGCTTTCTACAAATGGGGGTGAGTAATTGGAAAATGGGAAATGACAATCAAATGCATTTGCCATTTTCCCTCATTTTCCCAATACTCACAACATATTTCAATAAGTTATTGTCATTCCCGTTTTATTATGTAATGGAGGAAAAGAATATTTTTTTTCCATCATTTTTATTAAGATTTAGCACAAAAATGCGAGTGAGTCAATGCATTTACACCACAATAATTCAAATAATGGAAATCGGAATATAAATTTCTCAAATGATCGATGTCGATATTACTATTTTAATAGCGTGGAATCAAAAAGACGAACGTTTTTATGTACAAGCTCATAAATTTCGACGCCTGAACGAAGATGTATATGAATCGTCGTCGCCTTTTCTATGAACTAGTTTTATTATTTACTCTACTCATGCTGATCTGAGAGATCTGAGACAAAGAAAAAGTACAATGTTTAATGTAGTACAGATGATCGAGGGAATCTGAGAATTCTAAATGATAGCGAAGAAAGGTTGTTTCTTTGAAGATAATAACCATGAATGTGTTCTCATTAGAAGATTATCGATCGATTAACTCTCTTCAATATGGATAATGGTTATAATGATTTCACATCTTTATATCGTTGCTTACGAATACTCTATGAGATGATACATAGATGATACTTTTTTACGAATCATCAGACACATCGAATTTTCTCATTATCTCACATGTGCCAAGTTACCAAAATTGAATCATCTTATCAAATCATCAACACGCAAATGATAGAGCGAGAGCACACACAGACTTTTTACACCTAGCTAAAAGGCATTTGCGCAAGAGAGAGAAGCGAGAAGAGGGGAAAAGAAAGAGAGAGATGAAAAAGAAAGAAAGAAAATTTTCAAAACTCCTCCTAGGGGTCCTTTTATTTATGTCATTTTAATCGTTTCATTAGCACGATATTTTCCTCATCTCTGTTTATTGTTTTTGTTATTGTTATTTGTTTGGGTTTTCGTTTATGACTGGGAAAGGATAATATTTGGAAAGGATAATATTTGGAAAGGGTAATATTTGGAAAGGATAATATTTGGAAGGGTTAATATTTGGAAGGGTAATGTTTGGAAAGGATAATATTTGGAAGGGAAAGGATAATATTTGGAAGGGTAATATTTGGAGCGGGAAATTTAGTTGATGGAAATTGGGCGTAACAATATCAAAATAAATATTGTTTTTTTCAACTTTCAGGGTTTACTCATTCGAATTGTTTGTTATTATGATTTTTATTTTCCTTTTGACATGGCATGAATATTTGTTGTTTGTGTGTGTATTGAGTGTTCGTTCTTACTATTTACTATAGAAAATTATTAAGTGTTGTCAAAAAAAATCTTCTAATATTATTTTTTCGAGGATCTTTGTGTGATTATTTACATATCGTCATTTAATTATTGATGTTTTTGTTTTCTGATAACAATATGTGATGATGATGCTAAACAATAAATGATCACACACTTCGGTTGGACGAATTTTTCGTGCTATGAAAATCCGCAGCATCTTCCTCTCACGTTAGCATGTTAAATCGATGATGATGATGATAATAATAATAATAACAATAATAGGAAGTTAATAATTGCAATTAAAATATAGCATTAGATGTGGTAAATACAATAAACGGAATTTCTCGCGAGATTTTCTTCGTTATGAACACACCAACTTACTCATTTATCACGAACAAATTAATGACGAAAGAATTACTGCTTACTAACCAACCTCACGATCCAGACCAGCCGAATCTTATAAGGCGAGCGATTTCATTGCTAAAATACGCGATAATTGCTTGCGAGTCGTGTCAAAATGTGATAACGTTAATAAATTTTGTTAAATCATTTAATATCCTTTACGTGGTACAGTAATTTACCTTGCATCATCACGAAGATCGTTTGCGAAGTATGATTGGACGAAACAATCAAATTTAGTCAAATGTGCAACTATATTTTTAATACATGTATTTTAATTGCTTGATGTGACAACACGTGTTGAAAGAAATGCTCGCAAATTTAAAATTTAGACTTTGGCGTGATTTTGTGTAACTTTTTAAATTCTATCTACGAGATTTGATTCTTGCTAAAAATTATGTCCTCGAGCGGATAAATAAACAATCTTATTTCTCCTTTTTATTATTATTATTATATATTATTATTATTGCTAATACAAAATCGAAAGAATTGGAATATTGACACGTGGGGTGGAATATAGCGCCACAAAGAGATTTCAGGGAGTTCCGATCATAAATAAAAAAATCTTGATACACGCATGCAAACTTCGTTTTCGTTCTTTAATTAATTTCAATTGAAACATATCACCTTAAAGTTATCATTCAAAGAAAATAATAAGAGAACAATTCATCAAGATGTTTTATATTTGTTATTTCTGACGACTGAGTGTTGAGGAAAAGAACCATCAAAGAACTTAACGACAGGTTGTGTACGAATTCGTCTGTCATTTGAAGCAGAGAACTTGAAACGCTCATGTGTAAAAAGAAATACAGGTGTGTTCCTGTCAAAAAACGTGTGTTGTCATCCCCGAAGCTTAGCATTGATCCTGTACTTTGTGTCTTTATACTGTGTCAGGTTATAATTAATATGAGTTTTTTTAAAGTCAACCAAAAATTCAAATTGAAAAATTTTAATACATTATACATATAAACCTTGCAAATAATCACAATGTTTTCTCGAAAATGTGATTATAAACCTTCACTTTATAATTATATCACAATAATTATAAATATTTATTATTAAAAATATTTTTTAGCATGAATAAAAAATGATAAGCATATAAGACATCAATAAAAATTTAAAATATGAAAATTTAATAATTAATTAATAATTTGTAATATTATAACAAGATAGATTTTACTAAAGAAAAATAGTAAAGCTGACTACCCAGGAAATTATTATAATTGGTAAATGTTAGGCGCCTAAGAATATTACAAGTAGTAATCCACGTTTATCGGAATGAAATCTAATGGGTATCAAAGTTTTTCCACTTTTGTGCTCAACCATCAAAAGATCTAAATTTGCCGCGTAATAATAGATCAGACACTTGATAAATTTGAATGAGAGAGACCCTTGACGACTCTTTGGTTTGCAATTGCAACTGTTGTCACTGATAGAATGTTTGTACAAAAGTGAGTTTGAGTGAGCCAAACGTGCCAAGCGATTAAACTCATCAATTAGAGGATGCTGATTGTTTCGGAAAAATTTCGGATACTGTCGAAAAAATATTTCAAATAAAAATGTAGTTTTTAATTTCTTTCATATGCTCAACGATATCAACCAATGGAACACCAAGATCAAAAATATTTAAAATGAAGTTTATCTTTTAGGATAGAATTCGATCGCGGAAATCAATTTTTGCCTCTTGAAATACGAGGTGTAAGCGGGTTTTTTCACCCTTTATTTTCTTTACTTTTACAACCATCTTCAATAACATTGTAATACATGCATATTAGAATCATTATCAAATTAGTAGATATAAAAAATATTGTTATGTAAAAAGATTCCAGTCTTTCCTTTTCACGTTATTGAAGTGAAATATCGATAAGATTAAGTTCATCAAAGAACATCGAATACGAAACCATTTGGCAATCAAATCAAACTGAAACAATTTCTCTCAATACGATCTTTTCACAAGAAGGGGTAATTTCGTTTAATGTGATTCATGCGATTATGATTGGTCATCTCAATTATGAAATGTGCGAAGTTCGCTAAAGAAAAGCATATGAAAACTTGATTTCGCCGATCAGCCTAAAGGAAGGTCAAAAGAAATATCCAAATGGAGCAATTATTAAAATTTTTTTGCCATTGGACAACAATCCGGAAAAACAAATCACTATTAGTAAGTAAAACAAAGAAATAACAAATAATCAAGCTTTTTATTTGCACGATTATTTTGATTATTTTTTTTTCCAACTTTTGAATAACAAAAAGAGGCAAGGCATTAGACAGACGATCAAAATAAGCAAGCAGCGTTAATCAATCAATCAAGAAAATTTTCATGTAACATAAATAAAAAATCGGCATGTGATTTCAAAAGGCAATGGTCTCTAATTTTGAGTAAAATATCTTTTAAAGGATCAATGGTTTAATTAGGCAATAATATTGACGTTGTATGACATTAAAACGTTTTCCTTTTTCCGTTGGGTTCTTTTTTTAGTAAAAAAAAAATGCTTGGTAATGAAGCATACCTGATAGCATTCATTATTCAATTGTCTTTTTTGATGAAATCGTGAGTAAATCGAATACATTTGACAAAAGATATTCAAATTCTCATCGAAAAGTCCGGCGCGGGATCCTACAAAGTAAGGAAACACGCGCAAACGGGGAACTATCGTGGCGCTAACGTGTGAAAAACCTGAGTATACATTTTTTTCACCTTTTGAAAATTGGTCAGCAAAAATCTATTGTTTTATCGTTACTTTAAGGTTTATTGATTTGTAAGAATTGCCTGGTGGGAATTTTTTTGGGGTTGGAACCGGTTTAGAGCGACAAAGAAATTACGTAGAGATTGTGAGTAATTTCGCAAGAGATTAAGGGATTCCTTGACAGATAGGGGGAGCAGAAAAATTGTGAAGTAAGAAATGATTCAAAAGGATGCCTGGTTAGGCTGAAAGTTCATGTTATATGCTATTTATAGGTTATAGAAAAATAATAATAGAGTTTCTAATACACTGTTTGAATTTAAGTCTCTCGCAACGAAAAAAATAGCCGTTATATTAGTATACACGTACTTCATTCATGCATATGATCATTTTTTGTATCACAAACACACAGTAAAAGACAAACGATCTGTCTGAAATAAAGCTTAAAAACGCCACTGCATACTAACACGCGTTAGATTACGCCTATAACTTTGAAATGTTATTCGAAAGGAGAAAATGTCATCTCATTTTTTTTTTTTGCTTATATGCATATAAACTAATAGCATATAATATGTAAAATTATATGATCTTATATGTATAAATTTGGTGAACAACGACGAAGCTTAAAATCAAGGTTCGAAAACCATATTTTATAATATATATTGGTTTACTGTATATTATTCATATGCTTTAGCACTTATTTGCAGTCTCAATCAACACACATTGATTAAAAAACTACCTGTGCGTACATTAATCAATATATTATATACTGTATCTTCGTCATCTTTAATAATTGCAGGTATCAATGAACTTGAAATTATCACCTTATCACCTTTATTTAATCATGAAAAAAATCAACCCCACTTAATAAATAATAGTATGAAACACAATCGTCATTTCCTGAGAAATGGGTTGAGAATCAACGATCATGCGAATGTTCGGAAAGATTTTTTCTTTTCCTATTTATGGCGTGATTGTGTCTTTAAATTTTGCATTATTGTTTTTGTTGGTGCGAAAATCATATGGAATAATGGGAAGTTTATTTACATGATGATGTAATTAATCATAGAGCATTGTTTCAAAAGTCGGTAAATGCTTTTTCAAAGAAAGGATCTGCGACGATGAACAATTTTTAAGTTTTAAAAACAAATTTTTGGTATTTTAATAAAGAAAATCAATATTTAATTTTATTTGAAGAATAGCGTATTCCCAGAGAAACACTGCAAAGTGTAATAATTACGGAACACCACAAATGTCCATTTTTGGTGATATAATTAACATGATTCAATTATGACGCGTGTTCGTGTTCAACTGTCATGATGCGTTTTCTCGCGTGCACGTGGAAGTGTAACACGCACGTTACGAAATTACCACCGATTTTGTGATGATCAAGAACAGGTTATTTATTATCTTTCGAGAAATGGTTTTTGGTCTTTTGCCTGTTTTTCTGAATGAACGTATGCATTTTTGTGTATTGTTTTAGGATAGATTTTGTATCACAATGTTTCGTCTTTGTTTTTCTACGTGGATTGTGAAACGACATTAAAGTATGTAATCAAATAAATATCATTGACAGGTTTTTTTGCTTGTTATTATGGGCCAAATTTAGACAATGCTTTTTCGACCCTCACTTATTGAATTAAATTATTTAATCTATAAGGTACATGTTTTTATTTATGCGGGTATTATATGTAGCAACCCCCCCCCCCCCCCCACCTTTTATTATTAATTTTTATTTATCATGCTAAATCGAGGTACGTAATTGATGAAAGTACATTTGATCAAAGATTATTTGAATAGCAAAATTAAAGACTTAATAAATAAAAGATTAAATGCTTGGCTTGCTTGCAAAAAATGAGTATTTCAAATTTTGCATAAATATGCAAGAATCAACTGCAGAGAATTTCGAATTATGGAAGCGTGAATTGTCAACTCCTAATCCCTCTTTACCTATTGTGGAGGATTTGCAACAATAATTGCCAAATATGAATTAGTGATTTTACTTTGTTCGACAAATAATGCTGACAATTGTGCACTTTTCAGGGTAAGATTGACAAAGAAAACTTTCTGTTCTCTCACATTGAATTCCAACCGCTCCTTGATCATGAATAGTATCAATATCAAATCTATGGTTTCCCCAAACCAAATATATTAATATAAATCACAAAGAGATCATGTGTAAGAAAAAATGCGAGGTGAATCTCGTTAAACCAGAACTTGTTTCAAACCAGATTTGTGCCATTGTGAAGGAATTTGCAATTAAAAACTTCCATACTGAAATTAAGTCTTTTTTCACATTCTCGAGCACTACCATGCCACATAATGGACATGTTTTAAGCTGAATTAAATGTGAATAACAAGTTATTTATCTATTTTAATTCTTTGACTAAAAAGGGAAAAATGCTTCGATTTGATTTTAATAATCTTCATTTCGTACGTAACACTCGTGTAATGAAATGAAATTCCATGTGTTGTTGATTTTATCTTAAGGGTAGAGGCAGGAATAATTAAAAAAAATCCCCCTTCCCGTGACGTGACATTACAAAACACCACAATCTTTTTTGCAATTCTCGACACATTGGTTGAAATATATTGAATATACATACATGCATAGGTAGATACATACATACATACATACATACATACATTACGTACAATTTTCCGTTATTATTTTTAATAAAAAATAAATACGTCATAATTTTTTGACATTAATCGAAAATCCAGATAAAGTTTTAACATATAACAAACCAATGTTTTGTTTGTGTCACCGTTGTAAATTTTTTATACAAACAGAAAAATATTTGTGGTCTGAACGGGTGTTGATTTATTTGTGTAGACAGAAACGTACACAAGGTGTGTTGGAATATTATCATTATGTCCACAATAATTAATTAGGATTTTCTGTTGTGTTATCGTATATTTTAAATGAACTCTTTCTTTAAAGTAACTTCCAGATAATCATTATGCATCAAAAACTCCTTAGTTTCGGTTCTTTTTTGAGCGATCTTAGCACCTCTTATTCATGTTTGAGGTTTTGCATCAAAAAACGATGATCAAGTTTTCCCTCCCAAATTTTATTTCCCCATTTTCCAATCGACGCTCGTTTGAATTTAAGTTTCAATTAATAATTTGGCGTAATTAGGCTGTGGGATATGATCGATCACCAATTGAAACTCGAAGCTGCATATCATTTTTTTGTGTGATTTTAGCTGTCTTCTTTTTTCGAGAGTGACAGTAATTTCGTGACTATTGGATTTCCTTTGACTTGGGAACCCTAACCTTAAAAAATACAATCGATCCTTTTACTCTCGCTGATATCTCAAATATCTCAACCATGAAACAACACCGTAATATGCATAATAATAAAAGTCGCCTTTTTATCATGCGTGTATTTTCCAGTCATCAAGGACAACATGTGTGTCACTTATATCGCATCCTCTCAAAAACGATGAAACTTCAAACGTAACTTTCGTCGTTCATAGGCATGGAAAATAGCATCATATGAATTTCAAAATTACGGTTATTCCGTCAAGCGTAGCAAATCATTATGTAATTTGTGAAAATATTTACAAGCAAATAAGTGTGATGATATATTTATCATACTGTATATAGTGCGTATCAATACATGTACGTACGCAGTATTTAATTTATACGTTATTAATCACGTGCTAATGATTAAATGTAAATGACATCACTAAAAACAATATTCGAAAGTTGAAATCACTACAATGTCTTTGAAGAAACAATAGGGTCTAGAATCTCAATTTTTGATTTATTCCCTTCATCCCTTGTTTTCCATAGAGATTATCATCGATCTATTAGGTAAAAAGAAAATACAGTAACCTTTTTAGTATACTCGCGAATGGACATAGGGGAAATCCCACGGAAAAAAAGTAAACATATCGATATCCTGCTTTCAATTAGTCTTAACGTCATCATGATAATCGTTATTTAAAAAAGACCGCTAAACAGAATTGCAAATACGTGTTGAAAGGACTAAGAGTGATGTGTGTATATTTTAATTGAACCTGTAAATAGAAACACGTATAGCTGATTATTGAATACAGCTAAATGAATTCTTTACAAAGGAAGGAGACACAAAAATAATCTAGGGAGATAATCTCAGATGGAGATCCGTGTAATTTTTTTAAATTTTTAAATCTTCGAAGTTTAAAAGCAGTTGGCATATTTGATAAGCGATAAGAAGGGTTGAATGGATACAAGCATAATGAAGATAACGTATTTTTAATTTTTTGGCAGGTAAATTAATGATAAGATAAGGAATTCAATCCCATCCGCTCACACAGTGTTTTTCGTGTGTACATGATATATGAGTGTATTTAATTTTCTTCAATTGCTCAGAATTTTGATAATCGCTGAGGTGATAATAGGCCACGAGGATTGTACTAAGAAGGAAGAAATATTAGCGGCCTCTCTAGTGGCATCACGCTACATGTATGTAGTGCAAGTATCGCGTGGGGATTTTCCGGAATGCAAAAATGAGATAAGAAATACTATTGTTTAAATTGGATAAAATCGACCCACAAAAGATCTTGTACTAGTTAAGATAACAAGGATTTTTTGGTCACCTGCAATGATGAATCATGACCATCCCTTAAATCTTTGGAAAAGGTTTCGAATAGTGTGATATCAAAAGATTTCTGGTGATAAAGTTTTATCCGATAAAAAAAAAGGGTTACCAAATTTTTGGTGAACTTGCAGCTTTTGCGCAGCCTCAAAACACCCTGAGCTGATTCATATGGTGTTCAATCAGGTTTATTATGTAATAAAAAAACGGTCGATTAAACAAAATAGATACGTGTATGAATTTTACTATGTAGTTACCAAATATATCCCAGAAATCAAAGTTTGACCAACTTCATTTTTCTAAATTTTCTCATATATTATTTATCTTAATTATTTGACACGAGTTTGTACTTTAAAAAATTCCAAGACATAAAACAACCAACAGGCCTGGACTCTGCGATACTTAACGTTCATAAATTTCGTGCATTTGAATACGAAATTTAGGTAAAAATTCTTGTGTTTGTGTTATTTTGATGATACCATGTGGTAAAAAAATGACGTGTTCAAAAGAAAATACAACAAGGGTGTGTTTTTACCATATTGTAAATTTCCTTAGAAATGTGACAAACGGGTTTTTTGACCTTGTAATTGAAAGTGAAATATTGATTAATTTTAAAAAATTAATGAAATCATGCAAAATAACCAAATTTAACATGTATTAGAAATTCATACCTTCGTCCTGGTAAGAAACAAGTTATTCTAAACGCACAAACACACAAACTCTAACCTAACACAGGACATGTAAGTAATCAATCTTGAGAATTTATTGTTATATTAAGTTAAATTTTTTGTAACGGGCTTGGCAATGGCATCAATGGAAAAATTGTACGCCTCATTCTTTTGCTTCAAATCTGATTGCATGAGAAAAAAAGGGCCGAAACTTTCGGGTTAAACTCGGTGGAGATTTTAATTCGCTTCGAATAAATAACTCACGTATGCATCAATATTCTCGAATATTCGTTAGTTAAAATTACTATCTTAAAACATATGATAACCACACGTGTATTCTCTCTTATGCTGTTAGAACGGGAATTGCGTGACTTTCTGCTTAGTTTGACTGAAAGAACTATCCTAAATTATAATCAACCACAAAATTAACATTTGCTGGATACGGAAGGAATTTTTATTTATTTTTAATCTTATTTGTAAGAACCCTGTTTGAATCAAATACATAACACCTAATAACTAGTATAAAACTATTTAATAATAAATAACCTTTCATTAATTTAATAAAAGCTTGACATCACAAAGCCTCCTTTATCACCCGAATTTAAAGATAGTTTAACTCGTCTATGTAACGATTTCACCAAAGCTACGTCCAATTATACTGGAACGTAACGCCTGCGTCTGGTGATAAAGCTATACAAAAGTTAGGTATAAAAACGTGCCCTGCTACTATTAATAATGATAGGTTGTATTGTAACTTAATCCAATAATTCTTCCACCACAAATTTAACATTTAGTAAAAAAAACCGGTTTTTTTTAAAATTGATTAGATAAAGTCGTGTGCAAATGAATGTGCAGCAATCGATTTTGATAATGCTGTATCACACATCACATAATATCCAAGCCGCCGCTAATATCGCATGCTTCAGCCCATTTTTTTTGTCCCCCCGCTATCACCGTACAACTTAATGAGCTTTATATGCCATTATCATAAAATCTTTTGGAAAGCAGCACATGTGCCAAAAAAGAAAATCATTAACCAAGGAACATTAATAAAATTAAAATAAACATGTCATGAATTTTTACGTTCCTTTGCCTATCTTAACCCGTACAAAAATTATCGTAGGGAACTTTGTGTAATAATTAAAGTTTGTGGTAAAGGAAAGCATCACACTAAATTTTCATTCACGATTTCAAAAATTAGAGATTTTAATCAAGATTAACTATAAATTCTCCGCACGAACCCCAAATATTTCAATGCGTAAAAAACTTGATTACATTGTGGAAATGTACGCAATATGAAAAAGTATACGTAGAATTAAAAATTCAAATCACTTAGAATCCACAGGTATTTTGATACATGCCAAAATTTTGACACGATATTGGATGAAATTATCAAATTTTTCAATGACAATATTTTAAATTGATTGGCTTCTCAATTAACTAAAATGCAATATGCACGCATGCTCACTATTCATAGTGCTAAAAGTCTATGGCCGGACACATGTTCAATTATGAAACATTGGCGTATTTTGTGCACGTAAGAGATCGAAGGATCAAAACGTTACCATCACTGTCAATAAAAAATCACGTCAAATAATTTTTTTGTATCGAAGGCACATGCTATCGGATGCACTTTAACATGACATTGAGGGCATTTATGGGATTGGCGTTTTTCCGCTAACAATGGCGTAATTCACGTATCCAAAGAATGTAAGGGTGACTACTAAAGAATGAATCGAAGATGAATTTTAACCCCAAAGGAATTATTGAGTAACAAAATCATTTATATATCAAGAATTTGCGTAAAGAACAGAGTCTTCATTTTCGCTCAAAAGGTTTTCATTCAAGTTTTCCTGATGTTAAAATAGATTTAAGTTTCAGAACACGTATTAGTGATACGAGTGGATTTTTCATTTCTATCACTGATTTATTAAATTAAACTTCTAGTTTTTTCTGAAAAGCTAAATTTCAATCGTTAAATGTTATTGAGTTCCGTAACACCACCATTTAATGCGAAACTTCTAAAAGATCATTATTATGATAAGACCTAAGTATCTTGTAGTGAATTAGGATAGGAACGGATGTATTCTAAATAAGTACATAATTAGATTGAGAAAAACTTCGTGGCTTTAAGAGATTGGCGTAAACATTTTGTTTAACCAAATTTTTCATTTAACATTATAAATTTACGCCCTTGCTCTTCGGAGTTAAAATTATACTTTTTCGGTGTGTATTGATGTACTTTTGTCGTCCCCATATAATTGTCCCATTGAGATTTCCGAGCAATAATATATCAGGCTTTTTGGCTACAGACTCAATCGGAAGAATTTATTTGTAATTCATAAAAAGCACTGAATTTCAAAATAGTTTTAAAAGAACGAAATATGTGACGATTTTTCATTTTCGCTTATATCACATTAAAAAACAGGGTGGGAAAGCACGTGTAAATTCTATTCATTTATATTTGTTGAAATTCTTTTGAATTTCAAGGTTTAAAAAAAAATAAAATGAGTCACAACTAAAAAAAAAAAAATGAAACCGTATCGACATATTGGAATTTTTTTTATTTATGTTAGTTTAATTTCAGAAAATCTCATTGACTGATCGAAATGTTTTATTTTTGATTTTCTATTTACCCTTGTGTACAAAAAGCGCCAAAAGGTTATTTATTTTGTCGATATGTTTGTTTTGAAGGTTCATATGATTACGGATGTTTGCTTAGCTTTCTATATTGTTTAAACCTATGAGAGAAATAAAGATAATTTAGCTATGAAATGATACCTTCTTGTTGGCAAACTAATAAATTTCAATGGGTTCCATGTGAGGGAAAAATGTTAATATTCGATTAATGACCGATTTTTTATTTTTCACTTTGGTCTGCTTCAATCAATTAATTATCACATGTCAATTTAGCTTGCCATTTTGTGCTGCTGTAAGTATCATTTTCGCTTAGCATTTATGAGGATAAATAAAATATTTGAATTCTGGATAAGTGTCTCGCCACATTTAAACATAAGGATAATGATAGTTTGATAAAAAATTGTCTTATATTTGGACAATTTATCAAATTTAGTCTGATTTGAAATTGTGTTTTTCAATTATTGATTTTTAACAATACTAAAACTGTTTTATCGAGCTCGCAATAAAACTTGTCAAATTGGTTAAATTTAGAGCTGGTCAGCTACTTTTGGCTAGGACTTTTAAGTACATAATTGGAAGTCAAAAATTGGTTTACCAAATATACTTTTGATTATGCTAGCATACATTTGGTAAGCTAATTCTTGATTTGTTTACGAATCTAAATCATCTTGAGCAAAGCAATATGCTTCCCCCCACAATAAAATGATTTTCTGTTATGCATTTTATTACGCATGTTGTATATGCAGATGACAAAAATGTGGTTTATTTTCAGTTGTCATATTCGTTCTGTATATTGTTCTTGACGAATATTCTCCATTTTCAAGTGTTGATGACAGCTTAATGTTTGGTGAAGTTAATGGTCGTCTCTGTGGTATAATTGATAATAACGATGAAATACCAGGATTATGATAGCTTAAGGTCTTTGGTAATGATGATGAGTTTTGTTGTTGATACGATGCTGCTTGTAAAAGTAATTGCTGTTGCTGTTGTCTTGATTGAAAAGAGGAGGGATTGGTGAATTGATACTTTGAGTTGAAGTGTAATTAACTCAAATTCGTGTTCTTTTTTCTTGTTGTGGTTTCAATTGCGATTGCACTTGGCTAGAAGCTTGGAGAATATTAGAAGATAATGGTTGATGCTGTTTACACTTTTCCCATTGCATCATTAATGCTGCGTATTCTTCGTCCATTTGAGCTAAAAAGTCCCAATTGTCAATCCCATCACAATTAGTATCTACTAAGAGAGAAGATTAAATACATTAAACAAAAATTAGTGTAAGCAAAAAACATAATGCTATTAATAATATTAATACTAATACTAATACTAATACTAATACTAATACTAATACTAATACTAATACTAATACTAATACTAATACTAATGCTAATGCTAATGCTAATACTAATGTTAATACTAATATTATACTAATACTAATACTAATACTAATACTAATATTTTTCTTATTTTATGGCGTCTTATCTAATGCGGAAATAAACATTTAACATAAAAACAATATCATGAGTAATTTACTGGCTTTAAAGGCTTTTAACGGGTCTATAAAATTTATGTATCTCATTTCTTTTGCATTCTATTATTCGTGCTTATTATTTGGTACTTTAAATTTGATACATTTGACAGTATTGAGGCTATGTCAATATTCTGATTATTTTTTATTTATATTATTAAAAAGCCGAGAACTTTATTTCAAAGAATCAACAAATAAAGATCACGACATTTAAAAATTAAATTTTTTACGCTTCTCATAAAAACATTTCCTAATATAGAAATCGATAACGAAATTAGTCTAAATACACGATGCTCTGAAATAAGTTGCAATAGACGACCGATCAAATTACGATTTGTTTACGTGGCTTTCATTTTAATTTGCATAACATTTATTACTATTTTCCTAATATATCACGGACGTGCTTTGATAAACAAAAATAAATTCAAGTTAGAGAGGAATCCCTTATTTTCCGAAAACTTTAACTTCTTTTATACAGGAAAAAAACTCGTTATTCGAAAAAAATATTAGTTGCGCATTTCTCTTTATAGCAACAATTACATAGCCCAAATTGAATTCTACTTATGTTGTTTATTTTTTGCATAAGCCTAGATTTTTAATAAATTGACATGTTCCAACATAATATTTCCTCCATCAAAGAATTTTCCCATGTTAAATCGGAAATGGAAAAGATATTCAAACAAAATCGCGCACGGGCTTGCATTCACTCTTGTGGCTGATTTGGGTTCGAACAAAAAAAAACACGACAAATTAATTAGCATTTATTTGTAATAAAAAATTTCCGATTAGAATTTGTGGCATTTTATTATTAAAGACATCTAAATTTTTTGAGTGGTGTGGCTATGTTAAGAAGAAATTTGGGGGAAAAGGAAAAACATGTCAACACTAAAAATCGACAAAATAAGAGATTAGAACAATTTCCGTCAATTTCTACAATTTATTGATATTTTATTAACAACATATAAAAAGTTCAATAATAAGCATGTGAATGTGAGCATAACTTACATATCAATAAAATGTAGTTGAAAAATTAATTATTCGTGATTGATAGGTTAGGTATCTCAAAATTTGCATATTCTTTTATTATGTTAAAAACACACACAACTTTATTTAGAAAGGTGGAATTTTCTGAGAAATAGATGGTAATGTATTGGCATAGCTCGCGGAATTTAGGTAGTCAAGCCATATCTCCAAACTCGCGCATTGAGTTCGGAAAAGTTAAAGGTTGAGTTAACAAACCTATTAAGACTCTTTATATCATAATAAAACGTAAATAGTCATGTGCGAGTTTTAACTGGCCGTTCTAATTCTATGTGCTTTTGGATTCTTTGTCGCCGATATTTTTCTATTTCTACTGATTTATTCGCAAACAATAGTGCCGAATTCGCTAATACTTTCTCTTTGCTAAATTGGCTTGATTGAATATATTTCTCTTGATTTTATTGGCCGAAGTGGCCGTGACTATACTAGAAAATCTTGATTTATTTAATAAATTTGATTATCTAAAAGGATTACTATGACTGTTCCTGGTGCCCATTTATCCAATAACGTTACCATCGGCAAGCTCACGTATGTATTGATCTTCTGGATCAGACCTTTAGTTCTGAACCAAAAGACCTGGACTGATTTGTCTAGTCCTAAGAAATTCGAACCTGGCTCATTGGTCCAAACCTAATTTTACTTAGAAAAATCGATGCTAAATTTATATTATCAATGTATATTATTATGCATCACAATAAATTGCACAAATGAATTCAAGTCTTTACAAAAAAAGGAAGAAAAACGCATAAGAATTTAGGCTGTTTCGTTTGGTTCTCTTAGTTTTTCAAATTGAAACCAGTTTTTGCAAAAGAACCCATGAACAAATTCTAGAAAAGGAAAACTGTGTAAATTGGAGTACATGCACCAAATCGTACATTTCTATAGGTCGAAATTTGCGCTAGAATCCGTTACAGCAGTACAATAATGATAGACTAGTTTACAGAATTGAATAGCGCAAGTTGTCCGGGTGTTTTTTTGTAGATTGGATATAGAAAATAATTTTCCGTGAGTAGGCTTATATTTTTAACAATTGAACCATTGAGTAATGGCGCCCGGAGCAAATCTAATAATATAATTATTATCGGTCTATGAGACTAATTTAGAAATACTGTCGAAATCTCTTGATAAATTGATTAAAATATCTAATCATTCTCATTAAGCATTATATCTATATAATTTGAGATCGATATTATTTTGAATACTATTCGATTCTGCATAAATATCTGTAAGAAGGCATATACCATGCGCATGTATGCAAAATGCAGAATTTTTAATTTTTCCCTCAAATCCACAAACAATAAAACGTGGGCAATGATCATAATGCGTGGGTTAAAAGATGATATAATTTTAATCAAACGCATACGAAAAATCGATTTTAATTGGTTAAGCGAAAACAAATGATTTTAAAGTAATGCAAGATTTTCAGTTCTTTGTTCGTAGAATCGGAAAAATTTACAAGTAGTTATTCTCACACTCGCTTATTATTCCATATCAAAATTTGATTTGATCTGCGTGAAGGCGTGCAGATTTTTCGTGGAACTTTGCTAGTGTTGTACAAATGTGTTACATTAAGTGAATTTTTTTTAAAATTTGTGATTCGGATAAATAATGCAAATAATCGGTGTTTCTCATAACGTTTAATTAGGTTTTATTAAAGTTTTATTTGAATTATTAATATTTATCAGCGCGTATACGCTGATTTTAGTGTAAATTGTGAAATGGTGTATAATTGCACGCACGCATACACGCATGAACCATCTATTTCGTCAATTAAGAAGTTATTCATAGCACAAAAAATAGACTTTCATTTCCAAGGTACTTGACGTGAGCTCTGCGTGTTTCACGCGATTATTCAAAATAAAAAATTAATCTATTAGTGAATTGTAATTTATGAGTGCATGTTTTTAATTAACCATTTTTTTTCTTTGTCTCGTATGATTTTCTTGGCGACATTTCTGGGATCAGATAAGATGACATCCCATAAAAGGGTTGCTCATTTTTGATTCATGTAATTATTAATTCCAATTAATTTTACAATGCACAGATACAACATGCACTTTGGCGTGAGTGTTATTTATGCGAGGCGTAATTTATCTTTGCATAAAATTGAGCAATAGAATATTTCAACTATTACATGTATATAGCAATAACTGTTAAGGAGCAAAATTTCGTTTGCGCACTTCACGTTTGACGTTTACTTATTTAATCTTTATTCACCCCTGAATAGGAAATTTTTCATTCAAGTAGCCACTGATTTTTAGACAAATGACGAATCATTTTGCGTCTTGTGCATGGCATTCTATCTCATTCCTTTGAGCGTGATAAAATCAAATTTGATTTCAATATCTCGTATTATAACCTCCGCGATGTGCTTAACGAAAGTGGAGAGAGGAGGGTTTGTTGTGTCTGAGAGACCCCAGAATTTGTAGTACAATTAATCTTACGTGAAAAACCCTCACTAAATTTTAATAATTATTGTGACAGATTAAAATGAAATCAGATTAAAAATGAAATTTTCTCTATTTTAATATAAAAATTTCGTATTTTTTTGGGGATAATTTTCTAGATTTTTTTTGGAATTTGGGTTAGGTTTTAGGGTAACTTTTGTTAATAGAAGAGTATATATGGATTTCAGAGGCATTAAAAGAGGATTCAAAAAGACCCCAATTTCATTCTAATCCGATTTCATTCTATTGTGAGAGATAAAAATAAAATTAGATTGAAAATTAAATATCTCAATAATTATTATAATATGTAATATGAAAGAATTATACCAGTAAATTTATTATTATTCAGCTAATAAATACTATTATAAAATTAACCTGTATTTATATTCCGCTATTTAAAAAATCACTATTTAATCATAAGAAATTATGCTAACTTTGGCCAAATGATCTACATGATCCGCATAATTTTGGCCAAAAATTTGATGGTTCTCATATACATGTAAGAATGTGAAATCACAATTTCACGTGACATGTCTTTCTACATTATTGATAAATCATTTGATGAGACTATTTATCATGCAGAAATTATCTTTTAAACTTACTACATATCAATCAAACTAAAATGAAGAGAGATAAAAAAATGTGTCATGATATTCTAGAATTCTAATTCAATTTAAAAAAGGCAAGAGATCAAATTCTAACAATAAAATGGATCTTACGACAGTGATTAAAGAAAAGTTTAACGATCTCACGACATCGGATTTGACATTACGAGTGGACAACGAACTTTATTACGTGCATCGATATATCTTGCAATGGACCTCGGGGTATTTTCGTGATAAACTGGCAACTCCAAAAAGGGGCCCTTCTATTTCAAAACTTTACTCCGAGAAGAGATTCACTCAAAAACTGGAAAGATTATGGTAATCCACGCATTCACAATAATAATAAACAAGTCGTGTCAAACACCCGCAATCACGAATAATCGAATAAACTAAACACTGGAAGTTTACTACACTCGCCCAATTCGGTGAATTTCTTCGCTTCATTTACGGTTATCCTCTAAAAGACAATAGTGATTATGGATCACAAGAGCTCTTTGCGATCACTTATTTGGCTTATACATTTCAAGTCAAAGAATTGAAAGATTCCTGCGATCTTTTGTTGGTTAATGATAAAGCGTGGTACAAAGAGGGAGACAGATGACCAACAGTCTTGGATTTATGTAAATGGTTGGGCTTAAAAGTAACACGAAAAGCTTTATTGGATTGGATCATATACAATTGGCCATAGGATGCGATGAAAAACGGGACTTGGCTATTGAAGATATTTCTGACCTGCATTATATTCTTGTTGGTGTTCTTGCTATTAGAAAGAAAGAATCATTACAGAAATTGAGTGAAAGAAATTCTCATACCAATCGAGCAACTGAAACGACAAGTAAAATCGTGATGAAATTATCTCAAAAACCAATAGAGATGCAGAATTGAGTATTAATTCTTTGATTTTAGCTGGGAGATTAATAATAACACCAATAACCATAACAACGAAAACAACAAGAATAGCATTGCTACAAGCCACGCAGCTAATAACATTATGGCAAGGACTGCTAGTAATAGTCGTATTATAACAAATGGCAGCTTAAATGACTCTTTTGTTCCTTTTAATAGAACATCGACAATAATTCCACTACGAATTCACAGTACTAAATTACAAAAACAATAACATTAACACTCATATGATGGACGTAGGAACTTCAAACTCTGAATTTACAACCGATAGTAACATCATCAAATCTTCAATTGTCACTGATCATAGGAAGCAGAGTGGTAATTACCTTACTATTATTATTATTATTATTATTCTTCTTCTTCTTCTTCTTCCTCCTCTTCTTCTTCTTATTTTTATTATTATTATTATTCTTCTTATTTTTATTATTATTATTATTATTATTATTATTATTATTATTATTATTATTATTATTATTATTATTATTATTATT
>CAJVPS010000036.1:0-48429 GCA_910591765.1 Ambispora leptoticha | reverse complement strand
AGAACTTTAGCTATTTTTTGAGCTAAAAATAAAAAATATTTGTTAGTAAAATTAAAAACTTTTATATGTAAGGAAAATCATGTATTTTATTAATTATAATTAGTAAAAAATTTAAGCATTGCATTATTTTTGATTGCCACTGTATAAAACTTATTTAAGTTCCAAAAATTGCTAATTACAGACAGATAAAAGCTATATATTCGATTACATCCGATTGAGACAGAATTATCTTTCCGATATTTTTAATTAATAGTCCAAGGCAGATTTTCAACTTGGGTCGATCAAAAAATTTCCAGGAAATTTTATCCGGCACTAGCCCGGAAAGATCACCTGGTTCAGCATTGTCTATCCCGGAATTTATACACGTGCATTCGGAATGATTGGCTGAAAATATTGAATCTAACCGAGAATTTTCAAGTAACATAATATTTACATTTCTACAATGTCGTCGTTAATTGAGGAATTCAATGAACAGTCCAACGAGGCCATAACTCCCTCTTATGGCGGAGTGATGAACACTTTTCTTTTGGATACTGGCTTCGAGACTTCAGACCCTGTCATGGTAAAAAATATCTATTTGTTTGCTTGCATGTTTTCATAATGTAAATTCTAATTCTATGGAGCTGTTCTTAGCTAGAGACGGGCTTTGTAAGCACGGGTCTTGCAGAAGATGACTCGCGAATATTTACTCTAGATAGAGTTCAGTTTCAGTTTCCTGCAGCGTTGGTTGCTATGACCGTATCTAACGAAGTACTCATTATGGCATTAGAGACCAATCACATTTTAAGAATAGACTTACAGCAAGCGCATGATGTAGAAGGTACATTTTCAGCATTTATTTCAATCCGGTTTTCATATAATCTAAAAGATCAGACATTCCAACTATATCTATCAATAAAATTGTTTCCTGCTGAATTTTCATAATTATCCAAGATATTGAAATACCAAAAAAGCCCGGCGAAGTGAAAATCTATAAAATTTTCTTGGATCCTACCGGTCGGCATCTCTTAATCACAACTGAACAAGGCGAAAATTTTTATTTATTTAAAAAATGGAAAAAGGCTAAACCACTTTCGAAATTAAAAGTATGGACTCTGAACTTGAAATTACGCGAATTTTTTTGAATTGATAAAATAACAAATATTTTTTATAATGCGCCTATGTAAATTTAAAAAAGAGCATTATAATCGAGTCAGTTGCTTGGAATAAATTTACCGGCGTCTCCTCAGACATCTCGACAAAAAAGATTCTGGTCGGTAGTAGAAATGGATTGATTTTCGAAATAGAGATCGAACCTACCGAAGAATATTTCAAAAAAGAAGAAAAGTTTTGCAAACAAGTATTTACTATTATTATTATTATTATTATTATTATTATTATTATTTAATATACACATTTTTTATTTCGTGATTAATTGTCGGAATTGAGATGATAATAACAATCAAATAATCTTCAGGTATATTCAATAAATGAAAATATGCCAATCACAGGGCTCCGATTCGAACAATTCCCTACAAATCCTCGAAAATATTTTATCGTAGCCACTACACCAACACGGATATATCAATTTATTGGGAACGCGAATCCTAATGCAGATTTTGATGGTGGCTCAATGTTTGAGACTTTATTCTCGAAATACGAGGTAAACCCAGGTAAATAGCTATTTTATTCGGATCAGGTTGCCTGCTATTTATGTACGAGCATTTAATATGATATTTCTCATTTTAACAGGTTTCCAAGAACTGCCTGGGAATTTGGATTATAGTGAATTACATTTCTTCACACCTTTCCAAGATTTACAATATCAAGGCACTCCAAAAAATTTTGCTTGGTTAACCGGTAAATCAATTGATTATCATAAGTTTACAGCAATTAGTAAGTAAACCTTATGAATTTTTTTGTTTTAATAGGACCTGGAATATATCATGGAAGTCTGGTGTTTGGCTCGCAAGAGATTGGTGATAGTGTTATTGATAGTGCACAACTATTGCCGTATGTATTATCATGTTAATTTGCTTTATTTACTTATCAATAAATCCAAATTCATTTATAATGTGTTTTACAAATCAGATATCCTGCTACTCCTTCAGAAACAGATTCCTCAGCTCTAGTATCGGAAAGTCCATTATCTATAACGCTTACCGAATTTCATTTCATATTGCTTTATAAAGAGCGCATAAGGGCAATCTGTCAATTGAACGATCAAATTGTATACGAGGAGGTTATCCCACTTGTGAGCAGAAAACATATACTAAAATCTTTATTTGAAAAATTCATATTTGTATTAATAAATTATTATTTAAAATTTTCCAGAAAGCGAATGAAGTAGTTCGAACAATGACAGTAGATACGGTCAAAAATACATTTTGGATATATACCGATTCGTCAATTTTTGAGCTTATTATCACGAAGGAAGATAGAGACGTCTGGAAGCTTTATCTCGATAAGCAAATGTTTGATACTGCTTTGACTTATTGCAAGGTAAAGGCTGTGTTATCTATTAATATATCCCATTTAAATGAAAACACATTAATAAAAAATAAATAATTTCCAACATGTTTAGAATCCAGCTCAACGTGATAAAGTACTTACCACCCAAGCAGATTATTACTTCTCGCAAGGCCGATTTATTCTTTCTGCAAAGTATTATGCACAATCAACAGTTCCTTTCGAGGAGGTAGCATTGAAGTTTGTTGAACGAGATGAACGAGACGCCCTTCGAGATTATCTAATGAATAAGCTCGAGAAACTCAGACGCGTAGTATGTTACTTTCTATTAAATTTCACGAATTTTTTCCATACTTATAATTTTTAATAAATTCTGAAATTCAGGATTTAACGCAAAAAACCATGATTGCTACATGGCTTGTAGAAATTTTTTTGAGTAAAATTAATCTTTTGGAGGATAAAGCTGCTTCGGGTGCTGGAGTTGAAGAGTCAGAAAGTTATAAAACTGAACAGAAATTGCTAGTAGATGATTTCAAAACTTTCCTTCAAACATACAAGGTTTGGAACATTCAAATCCCTCATATTCAGAGTAATGATTGAACTCATTAATAAAGAATCTGTATTTCTCTTATCCAGACAGATTTAGATAAACGTACCACATATAATCTTATTGCAAGCCACGGACGCACCGAAGAACTATTGTATTATGCCACGTTAATTGGAGATCACGAAAAAGTTATATCCCATTGGATCGCCGAGAAGGATTACAAACAAGCACTTGATGTGCTCAGCAAGCAGGTATTCAAATATTTTAAATACAGTTTAATTTAAAACTCTAAACATTGACTAAATACGTGGTTCTTAGGGCTCGGTTGATATATTCTATAAATTTGCACCAGTTCTTATGGAAAATGCACCCTATGAAACAGTTAGCGTTTTAATGCGTCAAACTGAACTCGATCCGCAATATTTGATCCCTGCTTTGTTAAAATACGATCATTCAAAAACTTCAGACAATATTAGTACGGTAAATTCTATACTCATTAACATTATATTGATTATTGTATTGACGCATTTGTGGAATAACTATTAGTTTTTTTTTTCAATAGAACCAAGCAATAAGATACCTGCAATATGTGATTCAACAAACAAATAATGTAGATCCAGCAATTCACAATTTTCTCTTAACACTATACGCAACGCAGCCTACATCCGACGAAACTGATTTGCTAAAGTTTCTGGCAACGGAAGTATGTATTTTCATATTCCCTTTAGGAATAAATAGCAAAATTACTTATCTAAGATGATTTTTGCGGTAGGGTCATGAGCCACATTATAATTTAGATTATGCGCTTCGACTTTGTACCCAAAATGGAAGAATGCAGAGTTGTGTGCATATCTATAGTAATATGGAACTTTATGAAGAGGCCGTCGATTTGGCACTAAAGGTAGATAAATTATTACGCTACTTTTATTGAAAATCCATAAAATCTATACTGTCCTATATTTTATTAGCACGGAGATATAGAATTGGCGATAATTAATGCTGATAAACCAGAAGACGACAAACCTCTTCGAAAAAAGCTCTGGCTAAAAATTGCACGCCATGTAGTTGAAAAAGAGGGAGATATAAAAACGTAAATACAATTTAGCGCGTATTGTTTCCAATTTTTTTGAGTCATTTCCATTAATTCTGGAATTACGTTTATTATAGGGCAATGAACTATTTACAGCGCTGTGAATTGCTAAAGATTGAAGATATTTTACCATTCTTTCCTGATTTTGTCCTTATTGATGAATTTAAAGTGATTATTTTTGCTATTATTCAAACATTCTTAATAAATTAATTAATTAATAGTACTAATATTACTAATATTCAAAGGAAGAAATTATCACTGCACTTGAGGAGTATAACACTCATATCAATGATCTCAAGGCTGATATGGAAGAAGCGACAAAGAGTGCTGAAAGTATAAGACTTGATATCAGAGAGCTACGTTGTCGGTAAGTTTTGCAAAAATTCACCCTATTGTTAACCTCTTTTCTTACATATTAACATGCATTTCGTGGTTTTCTTAGGTTCGCGACCGTTTCTACAGATGAAAGATGCTCTTTATGTGATTTTCCATTGCTTACTCGACAATTTTACGTGTTTCCTTGTCAACACGCGTTTCATTCTGATTGTCTTATCACTCAAGTGAGTCGTGTTTTTAATTAGGATTGGATATTAAAAATTTACCACATATTGTTAATCGGAATATTATAATTAATAGGTCACCAAACATCTCAAAACGAAACAACTTCGTCGTATTCTTGATCTTCAAGATCAAATAGCCCGTGAAATAGCCAATAAAAATATCGACAACAATCCTTCTAAACAACAACCAAAAGGAGGAGGAGGCGGCGGGGGAGGATTTGATCTTCTGAAAGGATTTATAATGTCTGATAATGCAGCCACCCCGGGAGACGATGCTGTTGTCATTGTGCCGAAAGTTGATCAGCTGAAGGTATGCATATATATATATAAAAATTCTAATGGAAGTACCCTTACTAATCTGCTTTTCATATTATATCCATTCATTATCTTACAAAAGGATGAATTAGATGATTTGGTTGCATCTGAATGTATTTTGTGTGGTGATATTATGATCAAAAGTATCGAACAGCCATTCATCAAGGAAGAGGAAAGCGAGATACTCGCGTCTTGGACCGTGTAACTTAATGGAGCATTTTATAATTTTTTTGAATAGATTCTGCGAAAAATGTATATTAATAGAATTAACTTAGCTAAAAACATATTTATTGTTTTATATAAACTGCTAGAGTATAAAAAAAATCAGTAAAAAAATTTACTGTAAAATTCTAAAGTGCTGATCATTTAAAATTTCATCATATTAAACTCGTCGCGTTTATGAAAGCTAAACTTTATCTTACCCATTCCTCGTTCCATACTCCTAATTCTCGGCATGAAAAGTTTATTTTGGACCATCCATTTAATCACCAAGTCGAACTTTTCCTACCAGGCGACATTTCTTTACATCAAGCGCATTCCTGTTCACGCAAAGGATTCTACTATCGAGCTGAACTCCCCTTAACTTATTTTATTGAAAAATCTTTTGTTCAAGAATACATAGCAACCGGTATGGAAATCTAGGTTATCTCGACTTAAAAAAGCATATTGAATCAATGATATGTCACTTTATACTGTTTAAAGGCGAAGTTATTGCCTTAAGCCTTAGTGAAGGCATTGATATTACGAATGTTTTTGCTTTAGATGGAAAAGGTAATTTAAAGTTATTATCCATTTTGAAACGTAACGACGCGAGTCATTTTCATGATAGATTTTTAGAATTATCTATTTAGGAAACTTGATTCTTCATTTAACCAAAGACACTTATGAAGAACTTGGTCTAACAGGAAAGCCGGCTAAATTTGGACCAAAACGTCAACGATATGGTAAATTATTTTATTTCGTCATTTTTGATAGAGATGCTCTTATATAACAATCATAAGACGTTTCATAGTGGTGACAATTGATGTGCTTGCGGATTCAATGATCCCCGGGAAAAAGGGATATGAAAGAATCAAATGGTGTTTTGAACACACGCTATCCGGGAACTTTCCCTTTCTCATTTCATATGTCAATGTTGGTAATTAAACTTTTTATTCCTTGTTTTTTTTTGTTTATTTATTCTGTATTAAATTGCGTAAATTTTTTCATAATTTATAAGCTGATAAGAAATATCGTGAAATTAATTTCCCTAGCGCGATCAAAACACAAAAGATATTTTTGAACGAATCATTATCCAGAATAGAAAATATCCTTACACCAGATTTAAATTCCATAAAGCTGACAACGAATAAAGAGGAATGGATATCCAATGCAATAGAAATATATGATTGGATTGGGATGGCCTCTATTAAAGCACAAAGGTAAAATTAATAACAGACCTATTTTTTTTAATAACAAATAATAAATCTTTTTTTTACTATTTTAGGATTCGCGAACAGGATTCTGTTGATCCATATATATCAACTTATCGATCACCCGAACCTTGCTCTAGTCAGAATGGGATTTTAGTGCGTTGGACTGGATTTGTTTCTGGTGTGATGATTAATGATTTACTTGAATCTATTCGGTAAATAATAAAGATTAATATTACATTGATATAATTGATATTTAAACATTACAATCGCTAAATATATTGTGTTCATGCTATTTCTATATTTATAAATTCAGTAACCTTTTTCATAAGAATAATGATTCCGAATCGATTCCTCTTCCTTGGGCTTCATTGAGTGTTTGTGGCTTCCAAGACTCGCCTATCTCATGGCGACCTCATGAACATGGGTACCTTATGAACGGTGATAATAATTACACTTTTTTGATGTCGCCGAATGTCAATGATGTTGCTTATATATTGTTTCAATCGCTGGGTCCTTTTGATAATTTTTCCTAGATTGACTTTGGCTTTTGTGTATATATTATGTATATGATTTATTTTAATTCTTTTCAATTGACAGAATTATTATACTGCTGAGTGTCAATCTAGCGTAAAAGGAAAATCATTATACAATAAAAATAATGATAACGATAACAATATCACGCACACAAGTTTATTCATTTTTATTTTTGTATTAGTAATATTTTTTGTTTAAGTACCCAAAAGATTTTTATTTGTTAAATAACTTCTTTATACATCATCACCACTATCATCATCCATTTCTTCCAAATTATCATCACTACTTTCGTCATCATCTGTCTCATCTTTGTCATCATTAACTGTGACTGGTGTTTTCTATTAGATGTAACGTAAAAAGAGAATTAAAATACAACTATCCATGGAATAAGAAAAGTTGTTATTTAAACTTACATCTTTTACGGGTATTTTACTTGTTCCTAATGGAATTCCTCTACCTTCAAATACATGACGAACTCCAGCATTTGTGGATATATCCCATATATAAACACTTCCACTTGATCCGGCAACCGCCAATTGAAAAGGTGAATCTGGACAAAATTGAAGGGAAAACACTTTGCCCTGTATTGGTATAATGAGATTAATTTTCTTATATATAATATGATGCAAACATAAGTAAACAAAAATGACATACCACACTCAGATCTCTGCTTGTCACCATATTAGGCTTTAAACTTTTGACATCCCAAACTTTAACCGTCTTATCCGGCGATCCAGTCACCAAACAACCTTCAATTAACGGATTCACGTCTAACGCCGATACCGAAGAATCATGTGCATGTAGAGTGAATAGCGGGTGATGATTCTTGTTATTGTCATTTCCCGTATTTCTCGCGTCAAAACACAGGACAAGTCCCTCTTCGGTGCTCACATAAAATTGTTGGGGTGAAAATGGATTCCATTGAATACATTCTGGATCCGAAGAAATATTCCATGTTTCGATGGCTTGTGGTGATCGACTGTCGAATGCTGTCACTGTTTTATCGTATGAAGCTGTAATTAGTATTGTTGATTCAATGGGATGCCATTGAACTTGTTGAACCTGTAATTAACTAAATATTAATTCTATTGTTAAAATAATATAGCAGCAATTAAATTCAAGATTTACTTTGTCTGAATGATGATTAAATGAATGCGCGCATATGAATTTTTGAAGATCCCAAAGTTTTACAGTTGTATCAGCTGAAGAACTCGCAAGAATATTTCTAAGCAAAATGTTTATTATAAATGAATATATAGAACAAATAAGGTGTTTCAATCTTATTATTCTCACCTGTGTTGTTTATTCCATGCAAGTGACATGACAGCATCTGTATGATAATTCGGATTTATTTTCTGCAAGGATGAATGTCAACATGAATACAAATAATATAAACATAAGCAAATTCGAATAACATCATCAAAAAAAACCTTTTCTCTTTTTTTTTTTCCGCCACCTTTCACCTCACGATTCCCAATAATCGCATCTGGATACATCGACTCCATAGTATCCAGATCCCAAATCTCAATTTCCGGCTCAAAAGTGCCAACGGCAATGTAATTCCCACCACCGGGCACGTCCGACTTTCTACCTAGCCTGAAATCCAGCCATTCCAAGCATAGGGGAAACGACGGTAACATGATATCATGATGCACATAAAGATTATCATTGGATTCTTCGTAAACGTAGATTTCTAGTTGTGAGATCTCGTCCTCGGTTTTTGCTGCTACTAGGAGATTATCGGTTTTTAGAATTCGTAAATCTTCAGCTTCAGAGCCGTCTTCCTTTTTTTAGTTCATGAATATTTTAATTTCGGTATATTATTAATTTTATTTATTTTTATTTTTTACCTCGTCATTTAATGTTAGATATGGATCTTCTTCATTAGACGCGTAATATGTTAATGACTTTACACTCCCAAAGAATTTGATTGCTGTATTTTTTATCATCCAAATGAAATTGTAAATGAATTTATATATGTAAATATTTATTTTTTCACATTAAAAAAGACATCATACGTCTGCCTTCAATTTTCTCTTCATCGTCATCATCATAATTCTCCAAATTATATTCTGCCAACTCAGGATCTTCTTCCTTTTTGACATCATTCATTTGTTCCTCTTTAATTCTTTTTTTTATATTTTAAAAAGGAAAAAATCAATTTATTAACTAACAGATCAAAAAACTGGTCTCGATTGTATTATCATGATTTATTTTATTCTAATTATTTTTTTAATTACTCTTTTAACTCTTCTCGAGCTTCTTTCAGTTCACCAGCTGTCAATACATTTATGCGTTCATATTCTTGTTCGGTAAGTTCATATTTCTAATAATATTTGAATTTATATATCATGATATATAAAAATTTAAAAAAGTCGATAATCGATAATTAATCTCGAATTAATTCAAAATAATAGGAATCAATCACCTCCGGTTGTTCAGCAGCAACTCCTTTTCGCACCCAATGTAACGAAGAAATCATTTTGGTTTTATTAGATATTAACGATTATAAGACTACGCTAACGCTAAACGAAAAAATTTATAATTAGATCTTCTAATCCAACCAATCATGTATGTATGATTCCTAATGAAACGCGTTTAAAAACTTAATATTAGGTATTAGGTATTTTGGTTAACTTTCGACCAAAAAAATCGCAAAATGATAATAAATTTTCTGCGAGCATTTACTAGAAATCGGGGGACAATTAATAAACCGCATTTATTCGATTATAGTAATTACAATAACAATAAACGCATTCAAAACTTATCAACTAGGGTTATTACGACAACTAACAACAACACTTTTAACAATTGCCATGTCTATAACAACTTGTTACTATTAAACAAAACAGCTTATCACGCTTCACTAATAAAGCCTAGAACAGCAACTTCACATTCTCTGATAGAATTACAAAAAAAACCCTTTCTCGCCACTTATGCTACGCTAAACCAAGTGCTTCGGGGCTGTCGTCGTTCGAAACGTCGTCTTTCAAAAAGTCCCGCGTTGGAAGGTAACCCACAAAAAAAAGGGGTGTGTAATAAAGTATACACGACCAAACCAAAGAAACCGAATTCGGCAGTGAGAAAAGTCGCACGTGTTAAATTGTCAAACGGAAGATTAATCATTGCTTATATTCCAGGAGAAGGGCATAATTTGGTATTTATCGCACGCACATTTATTGCTTTTAATTGATATCTTAAAATGTTATTTATATTTTCTCGCGCTAAATAAGACCGAGCATTCGGTTGTGCTTGTCAGAGGTGGTCGAGTTAAGGACTTGCCAGGTGTTCGGTATCATTTGGTGCGTGGCGCTTTGGATTTTCAAGGTGTTCCCAATCGGAAAACTTCAAGATCAAAGTATGGCACAAAGAAACCTAAGCCACCAGCTAAAGCTTAAGAGAATATTTAGTAAAAAAATTGTAAATTCATCAAAATATATCAAATATAAAATCTACTGATCGACGACCCGCAATCATTCTTTCAAGTGATACAATGGTACAGTGCTGCGGATTCTATCGAAATAATTGAATTTTCACAAAATTTAAAAAGTTTAGCCCAAAAGAATAATTCTATAAATAATGAGCATAAATTTGGAAGACGGTATAGCTGCAAATGCAAAAAGAAAAAGAACCCTAGAAGTGTATGTAGAACCGCCAAACAATTTGGATTTGGACACGTACATCGCAAACTACAAAGGTCCGTTCATTATCTATACAAAAAGGCTTACGCGTTCGTTACTACATTATGAAGCTGATATACTAAACAATCTTATCGGTTTCACATTGGATTACTGTATATAAATAAACAGGGCACACCAAAGTTGACCGTCTTCTTTTCATAGCGAAACGTTGTCCTGCTCTTCAAATTGAAGCTTATAAACTGGCCCTACAAGAGATACAAACAAGCACACTAGATCATAATAAATATATTGCTGCTGCTACAAAACTCAACGAGGCGTTGTCAGCACAAGGACGACCTCTGTTTCAAATTGATTCAGCATGGGTGGACTCGACTCAGAAGCGCGCAAAGTCGACAGTGGAAAGATTGGAGGCTGAATTAAAGAACTATAAAAATAATTTGATTAAGGAGAGCATTCGGGTACGTGTATTTGCTGTTCTAAGCTGTCAATGATTTAGAAATTATAATTCATTTATTCTTGTTTAGTTTGATCCTATTAAGTTATCTTTAAATTGATTGCTAGATGGGACATAATGAGTTGGGGGATCACCATTATAATTGTGGTAGCCTCACAAATGCATTAAAATGTTATTCGAGGACTCGCGACTATTGTACCACTGCTAAGCACATTATAGAGATGTGTTTGAATGTGATCAAGGTGAGATCGAGGGAAAGAACTATCATCAGAGTTTGCTTGAGCATTTCTTTCCCATAATAATCAAATATTTTTTCATTCTCTTTGAAGGTTTCGATTGAACTTGGCAACTACTCGCACGTACACAGTTATGTTATCAAAGCAGAATCCACACCGGATATCCCACCGGTGGTACAAGCCCAATTAAAAGTGGCCGCTGCTTTAGCACATCTTGACAGTAGCAAATATAAAGTGGCAGCACGACTATTTCTCGAAACTGGGTTTGATCTTTCAAATAATTATTCAGAGGTATTCTTCAGCTACTTGATTTTTTGAAAGTTTCCTGATAAAAACTCGTTAATGATGACAAAACAATAAGGTTATTTCGCCTAACGATGTAGCGGTGTATGGAGGCTTGTGCGCACTGGCTTCATTTGATCGAGCAGAATTAAAAAGTAAAGTCATAGACAACACAGAATTCAAACAATTCCTCGAACTTGAACCTCATATTCGGGAATTAATACATGGTTTTTACCATTCAAAATATGCCCTCGTGTTGGATATTTTGGAAAAATGGAAGGTAAGAAGACAGATTTATTTCATTAATGTATCCATAGTGGACAGATTGTGTTTTGAATGTTTGGAATCATTATTTGTTCCCCATAGAATGATTATCTCCTGGATCTTCATTTGCATAATCATTTGGAAACACTTTACGACAATATCCGCAAAAAAGCACTCATCCAATATTTCAGCCCTTTCCTCACAGTGGATCTAAACAAAATGGCACAATCATTTTGTACGGAGGTCCCGAAATTGGAAAGAGAGCTCGCGAAATTAATTACCGAAAATCAGATTCAGGCGAGAATTGATAGTCATAATAAGGTTTTTTATTCCTAAATTTTTATTTTATGCTGGGATTTTATTTTTCACTCATTCATTCGTTTTTAATATCTTTAGATTCTTTGCGCAAAGCAGCAAGACCAAAGAAGCGGAATATTCCAAAATTCATTGAAGATGGGCGAGGAATACGAAAAGAACACTAGTGCCATGTTACTTCGTATGAATTTATTGAAGCAAAATCTCGTAGTTAACAAGGACTCAAAGTAATTATCTGTTTCCATTAGAGTTTTCATTTTAATTTAATAAGGATGTCGATGATGAATGTTTAATTTTTATCTTCATAATAGGCAAGATTAAAAAATTACGTTGTGTGCGAAGATTATTTATTTAAGTGGTTTAAATCAAATTATTCTAAATTAATGATAAATATAAAGAGACTAAATAATAATAGTCTATGTATGTGTCAATTAGAAGAGTATATTTTGCAATTGAATGAATAATAAATAAAATTAAAACGCAACCAATTTGAAAAATTTAATGACAGCTTGCACTATCAATCGATGTTCAACTGAATGTATACGAGCTTCCAAATCTTCCAATGTATCAGACTCTAGTATCGGCACACGCTCAACAAGCAACGGCTCACCCTTATCCACCTCCGGAATAACTTTATGCACCATAACACCCGTCTCCGTAATCTCACCCCTTTTAAATGCCTCATACGCGCGTTCTATCGCGTGCGCACCATCAAATTGTCCAGGCAACGCCGGATGTAAATTAATAATTTGTTCAGGAAAGTAGTCGATAAACTCTTTGGATAAGATGTGCATCCATCCGGCCAACACTAACAGATCGGGATTTAATTCTTTGATTTTTTTTGCGAGCGCAATGTCGTAGTCGACGCGTGATTTGCCAATGTCTATATATTCTTTAAGTGTGAGTACCAGTGTTGGTATGCCGGCTTCGGCAGCGCGTACAAGTCCGTATGCAGATTTTTTGTTGGAAACTACGAGTGTAATTGTCGCGTTGAGTGTTGAATCTTTTGCCGCGTCGATGAGGGCTTGTAGGTTGCTCCCGTTCCCCGATATTAAGACTATAATTGAGTTGGACATTTTTGAAATGTAGAAACTGAAATTTCATTGACTTGTGAAATTGTTGATTATTTCAACCAATCATTTGTCGTGAATATCTGTAGAAATCTCTGCGTCTCGATTGAAATAACCTTGAACGTTAAACATGTCGGCCGCCCAAGATTATATCAAATGTTTGGATGACCTTCTTCAAGATCTGGACAATATTGAGGAGTTTGGAACAAACGTCTTTAATAAAATGTATTATTTTATCAATTCTATTTAGACTTATTTCAAAATTTGGCCGATTTTCTTAACGATTGCATGCTTTGATTTAAAAAAAACGCGTAAATAGCGAAAATTCCTTCTCTAGCTCGAACCCAAACTCTACAGGTTAATACTTTACGCGTTTTCTTGTTCTATTCATAGAGAAACACATGTTCATGCCGATTCTATTACTTTTTAAGCTCGAATACCTGTTTATTAACGATAATTTTATTTTCTCCATTCAGATTTAAATTCGCTTACTTTACTTGTTCAAAACTTTGCAATTAATGCAAAAAGAACTGGCGCGAATAGTATCTCGATGGAATCATCTATTCCTTTTGCTTCCCCGATAAATGAAAGCAATAAGCCCAATACTAATAATAATGAAAATAATACTGGTGATATTGCTGGTGGCAGCATAGCAGAAGCCAGTAGCAGTAACGTTGCAAACACCAATCCAGATCCGATACAGAAGCTAACCGAGTTAAACGAACAAAATACGAAATCGATTGCAGAGTTGTTTATTATGAAGGAGCGACTACTAAAGAATATGCAGGCTGCTTCGAAAGTTGGTCGTAAAAAATAAAGTGGTTATGTGTCAGATGGAGTTGTGTGTTTAAGTGAGTCAAAAAGGTTCACGTAGCGTCTTGAAGGTTTTGAGAGTATTGATTTTGTTTATTGATTATTTTTCTATTATATTAATTTTATGTGGAAAGGCGTATAGAGGACGATTTTGTCAATATTAATTGTACCATTATTAATACCATTTAAGCGTTATGCTATAAATATTGCTATCATCCCGTGATAGAGATGATGATAATAATAATAATAATAATAATAATAATAATTAGAGGTAGGGAAAGAGAAAATTCTTTAATAATACAACACGATGGAACATCATAAATCTCTCACTGATTGTTTCTCGTTTCTGGTAATTTATTTTTTTTTACCATTTTAAGAAATAAAAGTTGCTTCGTTGAACAATTTTCCGGTAGAAGTAAATTTATTATCTCCGATGGTGATTTCGACGGTTGCATCATTGAACCATTGATAGATATACGGTTTTGCAACAAATGCTGGAATAATTTGATAGGCGCAAACGGAAGGAACCATGTTAGTCAGTTAACCAACAGATCACTCAATGGTCAACGGCATCGCATCCAATAAAAAAAAGATAAGCTTTCACCTTGTACAATTTTTCTCAAGAAATAAGGAACCTCATTCAACACATCAATCTTATCCATAAGTGTCTGAGGTCTTATATTTATACTCGCCTGAAACGGTTCCTTAGTGTCCAAAGTTTTCCCTTTCCATTTATAAAGTATCACATTCGGAACATGATAACCGGTCTGAGAATCCAACTCCGTCTCCAAAAACTCAGCCGAATTCTCCACAGATACACCCACCAATTTATCATTAACAAGCAAACTTCCTTGATTGACCTTAGTACTACCGTATTGTGGCGTCGTTTCGAACTCCATCATGCACAACGAGGCGTCCGGTGCTTGAAAATTAAGAAAATTCCAACGGGTAGCAATCAAGTGGGGTTTCATGCCTTGAATCGCGTGGACGAATAGTCCTGTACCCGAGATATCAAACGCGCGACCATCCACCACAATGTGCCCGGTGACTTTACATTTCGGCCAAAACTTGTGTTCGACGAATCCACTTTTTTGGTCTTCACCGAAATAAGTTTTTCCTTCGCCGATTTTGAAGCCGCGGTCCACTCGTTCTAGTCCGAACTGGACGGTTAGTTCTGATTTGTGATTTAGGGTTACATCGTATTTGTTGCAGTCGTCGTTTAGTTTGATTTCCATGTTATCAGCTGTTGCTGACCTTCTATCTTCAGAAAGTTTGAAATTGGACATATTGACGGATTTGAAGGTGTTAATACCGGCACCAAAAAATCGAGCAGTAAATTGAATTGTAGAAGACCAAACACTTTGATATAAAATTAATAATAAAATGAAGAAGGATGATGAAATAGATTCATTTCCACGCATAAAATAAATTAATCACTATTTATTAGATAGTAATATAAACGTGAAAGACGTTACAATTAGTTAACAAAATGCAAAGAATATTAATCAATATACCCAATGTTAGAGTAAACCATTTGTACAAAAGCAAAATGACCTTCATTGGTTGACAGATAGAAAGTTTGAGTTTCCGTTGACGAGCCTGAGGCTAGAGTCCACTCAAGATCTTTGGGAGAAACGTCTGAATAGAGGTTATCTTTTGCTAAGGTACTTGCGATATGTAGTTTATTAGACATTATGCTACAGAATCAATATTATAATAATATATATATATTGCTAAATTGCGCGTGTGAGAACTATTGGGTATTTATACCCACTGTAATTATGAGGATTTCCTATTTCTAGATTTTTTTGTTTGTCAACATGTGATTCAGGGAAACTGTTTTAGATCTAACGAATCAAAGTTATCAAGATTGCTATCACTTTCGGTGATTTATCGTGGATTTATAAGATTTGGAAAATGATGTTTCTCGGATGTGGGAGAAGGGTCTTGATTGAATCCAATGTGGAAACTTGGTCTACAGGGTGAACTGGGGAAATTTTTTAAGAGGAAATATAATTTTTATTTGCTCGATCATTGTCTTCTTACTACTACTACTACTACTAGTTTGACATTTAAAGTTAAAAAGAAAAACATAACCGTACAATTAGGGACAAATAATGGGAATCAAAGAATATACCCGTATGAAAGAACGAAATCATGCACGATTCTGGAAATAGTGACAGCAAACAAACACACCCCACAACAAAGGCGGACAAAACCATTAACAATGACAATCAAACTTTTGTTAATTATAGTGGAGTAATGTTGATAGGTTACGTGTTTTTTTTTTAAAGAAAAAACTTGTATATACATTGAAAGGCAGACTCTATTTAGCTATTGGATTGAAATTAATATGATTTGATTGATAGTTCTGCTGCTGTCTAATGACCTCAAGGATACCTTAACAACACACTGTCTGACGCTTATCTAGTCATCAACGTCCACTAGAATTTCATCATTTTTATATGCATCATGAACATTTTTGTCAAAAAATTTAAATATCTGTGCATCACATCACCAATGATCTTTTCAACTCCTTGTTCAAATCTTTATACGACTCGCAAATGATAACTCATCCCGTTGTAGCACTATATCTTCAAATCTAGCATACCTCCATTGTGGATTCGATGTAAGCAGCTGGACTCGTAAAATACATGTCATTGAATCATTGGATACATAAAATTATGACTGAATACCTGTATCGGATTATATATATAACTCTGCTTAAGACCCTATTTTTTCAGAGGATCTAACAGCAATTGCAATTGATGTAAGAATGAAACAAATGCTTTCACGTCTTAGAAACTTTGGCATGTGTCTCAAGTATCCCATGAACGGACCAACATGTATCTTATTCCGGCGACGTATAACTCTATTTATCCTCTAGCACCGAATTAATTAGCCATTCGGCCACCTCCACTGCTGTGAGAATCCATTGAACCAAATGTATATTTACTATTGGCGCTTACGCGCATGATTTTAATCTGAGGAAAAAAGGCTTACACACATCTATGATTTAAATGAGAGATTTTTTAATCTTGGTTGTCGATTAAAAACTTCCACTATTTCAAAAATATTTCAAGTGACACATCTTCATTGAATGAGCTTATTATTATACAACGTTGAACTTGTTATCTATAAATTGTATAAGGTTCAAAGAAATGGCCCATAGTAACACCGTTTCAATGACTTAACTGTTGTAGTTGTCGAATTTAAGTGCATGGGTCGATGAAAGATTCGGGTTCAAAGAAGCATGGGTTAGCAAAATAGTAAATACCAAAAGTCCATATTATTTTAAAAAGAGTAGATATTTAGTACTTTAAATAAATCTAAAGGTAGCGGTAGGTAACATGCATTTATGTTTTGGACATAATTACTGCGCAAAAAAGGAAGTTTTTTAATGAAACTCGAATTTTTGATGGGTGCATTTGATGCCAAAAGAAAAAAAAAGGAACTACTAAATCAAGTAAATTTACGGGATTATTCAAAAATCCTATGCACCAAATGTTATTACTGGTTGCTGAGATTTAATAGGATTTATGCTGGTGTGTGAGAAAGTGCCTGATTTGTATGAGAAATACTAACCCCCTTTTTCTTTTCTTGTAAAAAGAAAAAAAAAAGAATTTTTTCTGGTTTTTTTTTTTCGTTGACTAACTTCTATGTGTGATCAAAACCAGTATAAATACGTATCTCAAATACACATTTCTTATCAATCTTTTTATATTTTTATCAATAAATAAATATATATATATATATATCTATCTACATATATATTTTTTTTTATATTTTTATAGAGCATCAATTTTTTATAACGTTAGAAATAGTAAAGATGGGTCGTCCAATGTACGTTTCGCCATCATTGTCTAAACGACAAGTACCACCTAAACAACAACAGAGTTCACAAACAAACTATTCAGGTGTTGGGGAAGCCACAAGTCAGAATTCAAGGACAAGTGCTTTCGGTAATCGTTATTTTGTCAATAGGAATCTTTTTAATACTCCACTGTCATACAGTCCAAACAGTGGAGTTTTTAATTATTCCTCTCATCAGGATAATAATAATGAAAATTTAACTGACCCTACAACAACATCAACAACAACAATATTAGAGATTCCAGAGTGGCAGACTGTTACCAATAGAAGTGGAGGAGACAATAACAGTAGTCAACGGAGTGAACGCAGAAGACGATCATTATCGTATGACGTTCATCAGCATATTCAACGACTTCATCAGTTACAGCACTTACATCGTACACGAGAGCAAATGGCCGCATCCTCATCTTCATCTTCATCGAATTTCGCCACTAGACGTGGCCTTCATTTAATTAATGTTCAAAATGAACAAGGAATACAGTCGAGACATATTTCACTTCCACCGCTTAGAAGTTCAGCGAGATTTCGACCTAATGATGAACATCGTATAAGACATCGTGATCGTACGCATCATATTCGTGCTCATAATAGCAATAACAACAATCATATTGATGTTGATATGACTTCTACCACACATAATTCATCAGATAACCATAGCAATAACAATAATAACCGACAACAGATCACAGCAGCAGCAGCAACAACAACATCATCATCATCATCGAGTACTTCTGCAAATCCTTCATCAGCAGCTTTAGATGATGTTATTCGTAGAGTGAATATATTAAGACAAATGGCACAACATCAAGAAAGATTACTAAGACCACGATATCGATCTTCTCATAATTCACACAGAAATTCTTCCTCATCATTAATATCACCTGCATCAACGGCAATAATATCACCCACATCATTATCATCGACGACACCGGCATCTTCAACTGGAACACCCATGGAAGTAACATCAATATCAAGTACAGTCAGGGATGAATTACTTCAACAACAAATGAGACTACCACGAATTTCTATTGATAATTCAACGCTTGTTGGTGAATTTGGCACATTTCCTGCCCCATCTTCATTAAATCATCATCATCATCGTTTAAATGGCACTAATGGCATGTCATCAACAACGGCAACAAATAACCATCATAATAATATTAATAATAATAATAATAATAATAATAATGGTGGTGGTGCTGGTGGTGTATTCTATGATAATCCTATCGTCTTTGGATATATTGACGAAGAGGATGAAGACTCCTCATCATCGATCCAGAATCAACATACTCGCATATTGTCTCCCATACCAAGGAGATACAATCACAATAATACCTATTCAAATGCACTGGCTGCTGTATCAAGTAATGTAGTTGAATTGGATGAAGATGGGTATGAAGTAGATGGGAATAACCTTCGAGATCAATACATGCATCACGAAATTACCAATTCCATTATTGCTGCTGACGTCGCAACAAATAATCCTACGTCTAATCACGAGGACAGGATCGATCTTCCAAGGAGTTCTGCATCGGGAGAATGTTGTTGAGAATATCTAATTTTGTATATCAATCTTTGTGGGTATCATTACCCTCGTAATCAATCAAGCATATATAGTAGACATTGTAAGAGAAATAAATGAATTTTCTAGATCAATTATCGATATATAAACATATAAATACATTAATTGTAATAGATTATAAAAGCAAGAATAATCCTAGCATTTATTATCAAACATCATCTCTGTTATATTGGTGGTGGTGGTTGGTGAAAAATTTTTTCACATTCATTCATTCATTCATTTATTTATTATAATTTTTATGTAAACTTTTGAAACACGATTTTCAATGAACTAAGAAAAAATTTTTCTCCCGCGTAAATTGTTTCCTAATCTACTGTTCGGCATCATTGTTTATGTTCCTGAAAAAAAATCTTTTTTTGCGCAGCATTAATGTCGAATAATAGTCGTGCTCGTTTCGAAGTAACTATAGACAATGGAGGCAAAATGCCACAACTTGCTTTATCGCATCCCACACTACCGGCAACCACTACCATAGTTCTAAACTTGCGAAAATCTCTGGGAATACTTTCTCTCTTGCTTATTGCTTCAACACTTTGGAGCGCCTACTACATTAATTCAAACCCGCATCGTGTGATACAACTCCCGGTTGGTATTTCACACGACGCTTTCAAAGAAGGTCAACGGAAATGTGCGGAACTAAAAAAACGGCCGACTGACTACTCGGGCAGAGAGAGAACCTATAACCCGAGGCGAGAACCCGACACGCAAGCTATTCTCTTGAAAAATGGGATAATTCTCGATGGTATTGGTAACGAAATTCACGGAGACGTATATCTTAGGGATGGGCTGATTTTTGCTGTTGGTGAGAACTTGACGGTTGAAGACCAATGCACCACAATTATTGATGTGAAAAAGAAGTACATATCGCCGGGGCTTGTTGATATGCATAGGTTAGTAGTTTATTAGATAAATCGGCACTAAAGAGGGAATGACAGATACTAGCTAATATCACTTAATATGGATCTCCCTGAGACTTTCTGACAAGCATAAAGTGATTTTTAAATGTATTTGAGAATCCCTTGCCATCAAGGGTATTAGTTAATCTCTGTCATTTCCCCCCCCCCACCAACAGAATCAATAGAATAAACTAGCGTGATTTAGTGATCATGCCATGGATAAAATGAATTTTCGAGAATATCGATATTTTGATTATTGATCTCTTGTGATTTTTCTTTGCTTCTATTTTAAAACGAAAAGTCACTTGGGGGTTGACTCCTGGCCGGAATTACACGGTACTGAAGATTACAATGAAAAGACTGATCCAATTACACCTTATGTATGTATTCTTTCATTATCATTGGAATGAGAATAAAAGATTAAGCTGGCGTGCGGGAAATAAACTGTAAAAAAAAATACAATAATAAATTTGCTTAGACGCATTTGGATTTGAATTTATTCTTGATTCTCAAAAATTAATTTCTCTTGAATTTATCAGGTTCGTTCCATCGATGGTCTTAACCCTAGCGATCTAGGTATTTGATCTATTCTTCCATTTGCTTCAATCTTATTTTTTAGATTTATTGTTATATAAATAGGTGAATTTATTTTTTTTCCAAATAAGCCATTCCAATTATTGCATCCGGAGGTGTTACCACGTCATTAGGTAATCTACTTTTTTTTAGGCTGGATATATGATTTCTTCCAATTGAATTTGTATAGATTGCGGGTATATTCGAAAACATTTTCGCACAAATCTCACAATTCTCTAAAAAATCTTAGTTTTGCCGGGAAGTGCCAATGTAATGGGCGGAGAATCTTATGTAATTAAATTACGTCCTGTGAAAACTTTGTCCGTTGAAGATATGCTGGTTAATGCACATTTGGACTCGGAAAATGAGAAATCGTGGAGGTGGATGAAGATGGCTTGTGGTGAAAATCCCAAAGTATATGTTAAATAGAATTAACTTTAGCCAAACCTAATATCAACAACTATGTATTAATAATAATCTAATATTCATTTTAGGTAATATATGGCAGATTAAGAATGCCATTCACACGACTGATGCCATTCACACGACTGGGCGAAGGTTGGTTACTCAGAAAAACAATATTTGAGGCGATCGCGCTAAAACAGAAACAAGATGACTGGTGCGAAAGTGCTGATAGAGCTGGTAGCAACGAGCAATTGAATACTCGATTCCCCGAAGATTTGAAGTATGAACTTTTGGTTGCGTTGTTGAGAGGTGATGTGAAGTTGAATGTACATTGTTACGAGGTTTGTTTTTCAATTTTGTCTATTGTAAGAAATCGCATAACAACTCATGTTAAGTAGAGTATTTTCTCTTCTCGTACAAATACATATACACACATATAAATATATAGACCTATGATTTAGAATCTTTAATTAGGCACTCGCTCGAATTCGATTTCCCTATTGCTGCGATTCATCATGCACTAGACGCGTATCGTGTTCCAGACATTATAAAACGCGCAAAAAACCAAATCACGATCGCCACATTTTCCGATCTATGGGGATACAAAAAAGAGGCGTTTCAGGCTAGTACAAAAAGTCCGAAAATCTTGGCGGAAGCTGGAATTCCTGTTGCGTTGAAAAGTGATCATCCCGTGACTAATGCGGTAACTATATTGCATAATTTATTTTTTTTTTTTCGGTTCTAATTCATTGTTTATCCCTTAATTTCAAATACTTGTAGCAACATTTGGCCTACGAAGCAGCAAAAGCTCATCATTATGGACTCGATAAGAATCTTGCGTTGGCCGCTGTCACTTCCGTACCGGCTAAAGCTCTTGGTCTTGATCACCGTATCGGTAGAATCGGTGTTGGATATGATGGCGATCTTGTGGTATAATTAATCAAATATTTTAATTACAAACAGAATTTATTCTGATAATTATTGGTTTATTTCGAACTTAAAAACAAATGATGCTCTTATTATTTAGGTTTGGGATGATCATCCACTTGCTCTTGGTGCTACACCATTAGAAGTTTATATTGACGGAATATCTCAATTTGGAACACCAAAATCTGTTTTATCGAAACCCTCCGGCAAAAATCCATTACCAGAGATTAATTCAGGACCAATTGAACAACGAAAAACACGCACCGCCTCCACTATTTTCATCAAAAATATCGGAAAGGTTTATCTTGATGAAAACTCTGAACTTGATGCTACATCCTCGAACAGTGAACGGATAAGTTTATTGGTCAAGGAGGGAATTATCGAATGTATAGGAGCATCATGCAATGATGAATCGATTTCTAACACGGTTGATGTTATTGATCTGAATGGTGGATATGTGTTGCCTGTAAAGTATATGTATTTTTTAGCTTTTAGATCGTCATTATCTTTTTTATATTGTTGATAAAAAATATTAATCTTTTAGGGATTTATAGCAGTCGGCTCGAATCTTGGACTTTCAGAGATAGAAAGCGAAGTTACCGCGAGAGACGGAGATATCGCTTCTCTATCTAATCCCAATGACACAGATCATTTAGTTTATGCAATTGACGGCTTAAGATTCGGCGGTAGACATTTGGAGGAGGCATATAAGGCTGGAATTCTTAATGCAGTGACTCCGCCTTTGTCGAGTAATGGCGTAGTGAATGGAATTTCTGTTGCGTTTAAAACGGGCGGGAGAATTGGTACTATATATACTCTTTTACTCCTAGTATTTGCATTCATTTCGTAATAAATTTCTCGAGCCGATCTACTCCAAATTTGTAGTAATCGACGACGAGAATAATGTAATTATCAAGGAGAACGTTGCGCTGCATTTCAAAATTGGAAATATTTTCTTGGATGGTAGTATTAAATAAATCTTGATTGTGCTTTTATTTCTTCTGTTTTATACACCCTAATAATGATTCTCATTTTTTATGCCTTTACTAAACAGATAAAATCACTTCAGTTTCCTCACAAATCTCTTTTCTTCGTCAAGTCTTTATTTCACACATCAAAAGTCCCCCTACGAACATTTATGGACGCGCTGCACGTGGTGAAATCCCTGTAGCAATCTACACAAACAGCAAAGATGAGATAGCCACGCTTATCCGTTTAAAAAAGCAAGTGTCCCGAGAAGGTGGTAATCCACGTTTAATTATTGTTGGCGGAGCCGAAGCACATTTACTAGCCGAACAATTATCAGAAAACAATATCCCCGTTGTATTATTACCACTTCGCCCAACTCCAATTCTGTGGACTTCGCAAGACGTATTAACTGGGCCACCGTTGACCAATACTACCGGCATTGAGATCCTACATGCAAATAATGTGCTCTTGGGAATTGGTGTGGAAGAACCAGGGCTCGCGAGAAATTTGGTTTGGGATGCCGGGTGGGTGTTGAGAAATTCGGATAAGATTACCGAGAAAGAAACAGTCGGATTTATTACTTGGAATTTGGCTAAAATATTTGACTTGAACTCGCCAATCCAGTCTAATCATAAAGATGATAATATTGAATCTATTTCGATTAACGGATTAACAAAAGGGAATTTAGCTGATTTTGTTGCATATGATGGAAATCCCTTTGATATGAAAACACGAGTTCGAGTTGTTGCGGGTGGTGGTCGTAAAAAAGTACTGATCGATCCTGAACCAAACTAAATGTAGATTACTAATTAGTGAATTCTTTATTATTGTCCGGAAGGACTATATATTATTCTGCAATATGTGAAGAATTGATTGTCACGTCGGATTTCCGGTTGTCACGCCACGTGACTGGTTATAAATAAATAAACAACAATTTTATCGCTTACGGACTCACAATGGTTCATTTTTTCTATATTAATAGTCGATCATTTGCAAAGAGAAGAGCATATTAATTTCGGGGTGCTATAGGGTAGCGCTCTATTTGAATCCACTTGATAATTAAGATGCTTTTGTGTGAACAACAGAGTTGTGCATTGTTATTCTTTATAACCCCCTTCGGATCGAAGTGATGAAATTTCATCGAGGCATTTCGGGGTTCATTCGAGAAATAACCTTCCAGCTTTCACTAATTCAATATCACCAGTACACTTGATTATTTTTAATGTATATATACATGTAATTATTTTATTTATCAAGAAAATTAAAAAGCAATTGTATTCATAATATCCAATATTACTAATTATATGATTTAACGTTAACCAATAAATTCTCAATCGTAATGCGTGATTATATGGAGGCATATCATTAATTTGTTCATAAATAACCTCTTAGAATAAATTAAAATTATGGGAAAATCATCAAAAGATAAACGCGATATTTTTTATCGATTAGCAAAAGAACAAGGATGGCGTGCACGTAGTGCTTTTAAACTTTTAGAGATTGACGATGAATTTCATGTGTTAAAAGGTGGAAAATAACATAACCGATTAATATTACTTAGTTTTACTTTGATTCAATAATTAATAGTTCTATTATGTTCGCGTTTAATAAGAAGTTAAACGTGCGGTTGATTTATGTGCTGCGCCTGGAAGTTGGTCACAGGTTTTAGTAAAGAGACTCAGGTCAGATAAAAGAGAACGATTGAATTTAGGATTTCATTACTTTCCTGATTTTTTTTTGGTCTGTAGTGAAAACTCGAATTATGCCGACATTGATAATGATAGTAGCAAAAAATCATCATCTCCACCAAAAATTGTCGCCGTTGATTTACAAACAATGGCAAGCGGCTTTAAAAGATACTTGAACATTTAGTTTCTCCATTTTTTTGATTGATTTTGACTCTTAATAAACGAAAAAAAAGGCGCCACTAGAAAATGTAATTCAAATAAAAGGCGACATAACCAAACAATCAACAGTAGAACAAATACTTGGATATTTCGAGGGCGAATCTGCGGATATTGTAGTATGTGATGGGGCACCAGATGGTAATCGAAAAAAAAGAAATTCGGTACTATTCCTTTTTTTGCTGTTTCATCTCAAATCCGATTTAATTTGAATTTGTAAAAGTAATCGGACTACATGATTTCGACGAATACATTCAAGCACAACTAGTGCTTGCCGCACTAAACATTACTACACACATCTTACGTCCTGGTGGCACATTAATCGCAAAGATTTTTCGTGGGAAGGACGTAACATTGTTGTATGCTCGGTTATTAAGGTTTTTTGAGCGCGTTACGTGTGCTAAACCGAGAAGTTCTAGAAATTCGAGTATCGGTATGAAGATTTGTGAATATGGGATTGGGATTAAGATGGGGCGAGTCTTTCACTAATAGTGAATTTCTTTAGAAGCATTCGTGGTTTGCCAGAATTATCAACCACCCAAAGATTATATTCCCACAATGACAAAACCTATACTGGATTTATCTTATGGTTTGGCAGAATCACTTATTTATATTTTATAATTAATTCGATTTTTCAATATTAATTTTCTTTTATCATTAAATAAAGATGATGATGAAAATAATAAATTACTTGGGCCTTCTCGTCTCATTGTTCCATTCGTTGCGTGCGGTGATGCAAGGTAATTTTTGTCGAAAGTTCCGATCTTCTTTAGATTTCTTAATTTTATGGGATCTTATGCTATTTGTATATAGTGGATTTGATTCGGATCAAACATATCCGCTTGAGGTATTTTAAACATTAACAATGATTGATTTTAAAAATTTTTAAAATAATAATCGTATTTTTTTGTGTGTGTAGGAAAAGAGCCTCGATCCGCTACAACCACCAATAAGTGCACCATATCGCACTGCGATCGCATTAAAACAACAAAACTTTTATAACAAGATTCCATCCTAGGCACGATTTGAATAAATTATCTTCTAGCTGTAGTGTTTGTTATATGATATTTTTGATACTTTTAAACTGGTGAACAAATCGCTTATGTTGGTCAATAAATAATGTGCAACATAGTTACTCGATTGATCGTGTGACAAGCCAATCAGCTATAAAAGAACGCGTATTTTTTTCAAGAATAATTCCACAGCTTTTAAAGCTTTCTTCAACGGCACCTTTATTCATACGCTTCTTTCAAAAGAACAAGTTACAAATAAAATTGCTCGTGTTCACAAAACAACCAGTCTCTTTAATACTTTACCATTCAAAAAGTTATAACCATGGACCACCTCACACCGGGAACCATAGAATACTTGCGCAACGAAGAAAGTATTACGCGTCCACTTACACTTCAAATCATAAAATTGCAATACGCTGGATTGGTATTGTACAAGCAATTTGGAATTAACGGACCGCCACAAAAAACGGTATTGATTACATTGTCGGATAGCAGTCAAACTATTCAAGCCACCTTCCCATGTATGGTTATTGAGAATGTTACAAAGAATACATGGGAGTCCTTGGAACCGTATACGATTATCAACATTAAAGACTATACGTTTGGTAGTTCCAGTCGCACCAACTCTATGAAACCAATGTTGGTGAAAGAATTTGATGTACTTGAAAATCCTGGCCACCAAATTGGAAATCAGGATATGAATGTAGACTTTGGCTCTTCCACCAACATTCCTCAGCAACCGCATCAAAATAGGCAACAGCCTCATGGACAAATGATGGCACAACCACCACCACAACCACTTTCTCAAAATCACTCTTCATACATGATGCAAAATATTCAAAATGACGACGAAACTCCATTTAAAATGGTCAATAATATGAACACAAATTCCAATAAGATCGTCAAACGTGATCATCCTTCCTTCTTTCCCATCAGTGCACTCAATCCCTATCAAAATAAATGGATTATAAAAGCTCGAGTGATAAAAAAATCTGAGATCAGAACATGGCATAATCAAAAAGGTGACGGAAAGATTTTCAGCTTCAACATCATGGATCATTCGGGCGAGATCAAAGTTGTCTCTTTCACCGACACATGTGAGAAATACTACGATTTAATCCAAGAAAATAACGTGTACACCATAAGCAACGCAAGAGTTCAGACCTCCAGAAATAGATTATACGATTCGAACGAGTACGAAATTCACTTGGAAAAAAATACTAATATTGTTCAATGTCAAGAAGAATCTTCGGTGCCAAATATTCAATATAATTTCACTACATTAGACAAATTAAATGATTATAATAGAGATGATGTGATTGACGTTATTGGTGTTGTTAAGGAAGATTATGGCCTTTCCGAAGTATATTCTAAGAAATCCCAGAAGAGCATTGTAAAACGTGAACTCATATTAGTCGATCAAACTCTTACCTCGGTGAAATTTGCAATGTGGGGAAAACCGGCGCAAGATTTTAATGGAGAGGACAATCCGGTGCTGGCAGCAAAAAAAGCTCGAGTTGGAGATTTCCAAGGCCGCAGTCTTTCACTCTACCAAAACAGTGTTTTTCAAATTAATCCTGACATCCCAGAAGCACAAGCCTTACGCAAATGGTTCTCGTCACTTACCCAAAAAGAAACTTTTCAGACCCTTTCCAACACATCTTCATTCATCCCTTTAACAAGCTTGGAAAGAAAAACGATCGCGCAAATAGTGAGTGATCCTAAGATAGGCAGAGGCGACAAGGCAGATTATTTTTCGGTAAAAGGTACAATCAGTTATGTGGACGAGAAAAAAACTTGGAATTATCCGTCATGCCCAACTTGTAAAAAGAAGGTTATCGATAGCGGTGATAACTTCTGGGCGTGTGATAAATGCCAAGGTGATCCTATTTCAAAACCTCAATACCGGTATATCTTCACCTTTGGTGTGTCAGATGCAACCGGTCAGATGTGGATGGCAACGTTCAACGATACGGCTGTAAAGATTCTTGGCATAGAAGCTGACGAAATGTATGAACTGTCTCTGAACGATGAGAGTGCCTTTGAAGCAGCATTCAAGTCGATGCAATTTAAACAGTTTATATTTTCGTTTCGTGCTAAAAGTGAGTATTATCAAGATATGGAACGGATGAAGTATACCCTCGCTGATGTCCAACCGCTTGATTTTGTCGCTGAGGGAAATATGTTGTTAGAGCAAATAGAACAATATGAATTCTAGGTGTCCTGTTATTATCTTAATTTCTACTTTTCATATTTTGTATGTAGCCAATTAATAATTCTGTATTTTATTTCTTTAATAATAAATACATACAAATAAATCTGTGTTTCTTTAATCCATATTTCTTAGACTCTTGGATGTTCGCATATACAGTAAGGCTTTTTCACGACCTTTGTATCTTCTGAAACATTCTATCATATGATGTATGAACTCACCATGATATAAAGCGTAAATGCTACGAAATGAAAAGAAATGATGAATACACGTCATGACATGATTTTACGTATCATGTAAAACTCACCATGCAAACATTACGCTTTCAAAAAATTTATGAATATCTAGTTAGTATCATACGTGATAATACACTTCTAAATTTCCTGATCATGAGATCGTTACTGACGTCGGGTCTGGTCTCATTTGGAAACGACGAGGATTCGTGTCCATTCTGGAACGAGTGTACTCAGGAAATCTCGGGGAAGTTGTGGTTACCCGCAAGGACCGATTGTGCCGATTCGCACATGAGCTCGTCGAGTGAATTTTTCAGAAACACGATGTCAAACTCGTGGTTCTCGGTACGGATGTTGAATCAACAGATCCCACAGACGAACTTGCAGAGGATCTATCTATCGTCACGGTGTTCACAGCCAGACACAATGGTCTTAGGGCTGCCGGAAACAAAAAAAGAAGACAAGCGATTGAAGCCGTGCAAGATCACATATATCCCAACGATCAAGAAAAAGAAACGTTGAAGAGGTGGATGGGAACGTACCGATGGACATACAATTGATGTCTCGATCTGATAAGAGAAGGAGAACGCAGAACCAAAAAATATTTGAGAAAACGAGTGATTAATAACGATAACTATCAACTTGAGAATGCTTGGGTGAAGAAAACCCCTTCTGGTGTACGCGATCGTGCGCTGTCCGAATTGTTAAAAGCATACGATACAAATCTTAAATCGAATAAGAAATTCACGATCAAGAAAAAATCAAAAAAGTATAAACCGCAAACAATTACCATTGAAAAAAGGGATTGCATACGAAAAAAAGGTGAATATGCGTGTGCGTACCGTTGGAAGAAAATTATCGAGAAGATAATGATTTCATCTCGATCGATCCTGGCGTGCGCACATTCATGACGGGATATGATCCCAATGGAAAGATTATTGAATGGGGGTAAAGGAGACATTGCGCGCGTTTTCAGGCTATGCAAGAGATATGATAAATATCAAAGTGAGGTATCCAAAAGCAAGGGTGGATCTAATAAACGTAAAAGGTACACGCTAAAGAGAAAGATGCTAAAGATACATGATAAGATCAAAAACATCGTGAAAGATTGCCATCACAAGATCGCAAAGGAATTATGTGAGAATTACAATACCATTCTTCTTCCAAGATTTGAAACCAAACATGGTGAGAAAAAAGAAGAAAGACTCGAGAACCAAGGGTCTGATGATATCAGAAATTTTAAGAAGAAATTCAATCGAAAGATCAAGAGCAAGACCGCGAGGATGATGTTGACATGGTCGCATTACAAGTTCCAACATCATCTCGCGCACAAGATCGGAGAGTACCCCGGTCGATTGTTGATACTCTGTGATGAGCATTACACATCCAAGATGTGCGGGAATTGCGGGAACATAAAGGACAATCTCGGTGGTGCAAAGGTTTACAAGTGCGCTCGATGCGATTTTGAGATTGACAGGGATCACAACGCAGCCCGCAACATCCTTCTGAAACATCTGAGCCAAGGTGACTTGGCGCTGGGGCCTACCCCGCTTGAATGATTAGCATGCTAACGTTCGTTCTATAACCGTGACGTTGATAAAAAATAATTTTTATCATGGATGATCGGTTTTTCTGTAGGAGACAATATAGTTGCAAATTTTAAAATATCGTTATATCCGACAGAAATTTTCTAAGCTCTCGTAAAATGGCAAAATTTTAATATAAATTAGCGTTACAATCCAACATGGCATCTTATCTCATTATGCTTTTTTGACATAATTAAAAATCCATCAACATTCGTAATTAAAGACATGTTTGTTTCGACTTTATACATTTGACACAAGATTTTTTGATACACCAGATGCAGCAAATTCTTCGGCAACGATGAGCATAATGATTTGTCTCGCTTTCAAGTAACTTGAATCGTACAGCAATCGGATTCAATAATTAGAAAATATATTAGATTATCTTCATTATGTATGAGTTTGAATAAACGAGTTCTTTCTGATTAAGAGAGCTCAAAATATTTTTTCGTAAGTTTTTCAAGACAAAATAACTATAGTAAATGACAGAAAACCAATTCCATTACAAAAAAACTAACAAAACTCCTGATCAAATTATAAAACGGTTTAATGAAATATTTGTTATATTCAAAAAGATTAGGATGGTAAGGATGATAAGGATGAACAATCCTTAGATGATACTATTATATATCTTTTATAAAAAAAATTTTACTAATAATAAACTTTTTGAATTATTATTTCTCAAAATTTTACTAAAAATTATATAGTAAATAATTTAATTACTAAACTTTGAATCTTAATATCTTTATAACTACTGATTCAATTTTTATGAAATTTAAAATATATATTTATCAAACCTGCTTGTGTAATTTGAAGTTTTAATATCGCAAATTGATAGTGATAATATTTAAAATATCTTTTTTTTTAAAAAAAAGAATTTTATTTTAGTTTTTTTAGTAAAGTAATACTTCATTTATTATTAAATTAAAGTATAATAGAATAATTAAAAAGTAAATTTGGATCATTTTTTATTTAATATAAAAAATTATAAAGATTAGTTAAAATTTGAATGATTTTTATTAGATATTAATCTTTTTGCAATGGCCCATACCAAAATATGGGATATATGGATTTCTGTACAAGTAAATAATGATCAACTAAAATATTAAAAAACAGAATGATCGAAATAATATTTTTAAGTAATAAAATTAACCAAAAATTTTTTAATAAAACTCAAATTATAAGAATAAAAGAGTGAAAAAATTCATTTACAAAAAAAAATAGAGAAATATACACAAAAACACTTTCCGCAATTAAACCTTAATACCAAAACCATACATAATAATAATGCCTAATTAATAATAATTGCTATCAAAAATAATTTCCAAATAAAAAATATACATCGTGATCAACTCTTCGGATGAAGCTCAATCACACAAAACACCAACAAATAAATTACCACAAAAAAGTAGTGTAACGAATCATTAAAAAATGTTCGTGGGTTATTCGAAACATGTTGACGATAATTATGATGACTTGATCTTTGGTGCCGCGTCGTTATAGATCTATTTGAACTTTGGTGAGAGTTTTTTGGTATTATTTGTTGTTGTTGTTGTTGTTTTGGTTTTGGATTATTAGCAATAGATTTTTTTGTTTTGTCTTTTGTTATTGGCGTTGTAGTTGTGATAGGTGTCGTTATCGTGGTTGGAGAAAGAGGCGGTGAAATTAATTTCTGATCATAAGGATCATCTTCATCTCGAGCTGGTATTTTCACTCGTGGAGTTGGTTTTGGTAACGGTGCAAATCTTACATTTCGTGTTGGTTTCTTTTTCGGTTTTGATTCGATTTTTCGAATTACTGGTAACTCGTCATTACAGAATACCATCATCTAGTCAATAGGTGATAAATGATTTAGTGGAGAAGGGAGAATCTTTTTAGTATTTGATTACTTTTATTTATTTATTCATTCATTCATTTAATCTAATTGTGCCGATTATATTCCGTTTTTTGTGTCTCTAATAGTTGCAAGAGGTTGCAGCAGTGTTTTCTCATGTCCAGCATGCCTGCTGCTTGTCTGTCTATGTATTGAAATCTACCAGATCTGTGTGTATATGATTTTGATATTGATTGGACAAATGTGATGTGTATGTGTGTATACGATGATGACGACGACAGAATTTTGCAGGGTTAACAACAAATCTATTATTCTCGATCATTCGTTTTTATTGATTGAAAACCACCACTTTCTCAAAGATTGTTAGTGAAACCCAAAAAAAGAAAATCAACCTACATTCTGTTCTTGAGCTCGTTTAATGGCCACTTTCATTTTACTGTTGTGCCAATCAAACAGTAACGCCGCGTCGTTCCCTTCTCTGTCTCCGGCATAGAGCGATACTATTCATTTATTTTTAATTCACAAAAAATCTAAGTAAATAACCAATAAACTAAAGAAAAAAAAGCAATAATTAATAGAGAACCAGAGATCCTCACCCATCCCAATTAATTGAATATGGCCGCCTCTCAACAAGAAAATAGGGCCGCCGCTTGACCCGGCCCACAAACTCGAAGAAATACGAAAATTCGAGGAATTTGAGTCGTCATCTTTGGCTGGTAGTCCGACTATGTATCCGGATGCAACGGTTTTTGCATTCGGATGAAGGATTGGAACGATGTCTTCTGGCTATTATCATTTTATGCGGTGTAAAAGTAAGGTTAGTTGATGAGAGATATCAAATAAAATGAATAAAAAAAGCAATTCATTACAATTTTCGGCCGATCATCTTCATCGAGACTGGCATATCGTTGATCGTTACGTTCTTCCAATAGATTTCTATCCGGTGTTCCGTTGAATGAGATTGCAACAACTGTGTCCTATAATTTGCAGAAAATTAATGCCAATGTAGATAAAAAGGCAAAGATGGTTCATAAAATAGTTAATATCAAAGACACTAACCCCATAATGAAGTGATTTCAACATATCTTGCAACGATTGATCAGGTAACTCGCAATAACTCGGTGCACGGAAATTTTTATCTAGCACTAGAAAAAGACCAAAATCTGCAGCATCACTAGCCCAAAGACATTTTACCGGTGTGGCACTTTGTGGACATGTTTCTATGAACAAAATGTTGAGACATCAATTAGATTCAGATGTAAACATACGAAAAACTTTAAACGTAATGATTCTATGATTACCTCCCCACGAAGCTAATGACACATAGCCAGCCACTGACATATTTTCAAGTTTCGCGGCCTTTAATGTTCCAAGACGAAGTCTTGACACGAAAAGACGTGGACCCACAAAAAATCCGGTTTCAAATAAATCCGGATCAGATACACTCCATAGACGTGCTACTGATTCAGCTACTTCTTCAAGCCGAGTTTTAACCTGTATAATGTAATATATAATTGTAGATGTTACACAAAATTATTTAATTCGTAAATTTTGAAAATTTCAATGATCTGAACACACTGAACACACGTACATTAGGCACAAGCATATCTTTAGCATGTTGCGCTAAAGACCAAAACCTCGGCGCCTGTATCCCTTCCTGTGGATCAATGTACATATTCGCGTTCCAGCTCGCTGCCATTTTATCGTATTGTAAACTCCCCAAACCGTCACCGGCGCTCTTACTGATTGTCTCATCGCTACCCCAGGTAGTCCTATTTGTCGTCGTTGTCGTCGAGACAAACGGGTGAAACAGAACCGAGTTCCGTTTCGTGTCAATGTTTCCAAACATTGAAAATACAAGCTTCTGGATATCTTGAGTAGCCAGCTTGACGGATTTTTCCTTTGGTGGTAGAATTTTGAAGGTTTTTTGGAACGGTCAGAAAATAGGATTATGGTGAGTACTTTTTTTTTTATTTATTTGTTTGTTTGTTTGTTCGCTCGCTCGCGTATTCTTAATGATTATTTCTATTCTGGAATTTTTGTGATATTGGGTTGAAGTTTTTCTCGGAGTTGACACGAAAACCAAACTTTCAGAGGATAATTTTTAAAGTGAGTGTGCAGAAGGCAATTGTTAAAAAGTAAAATTTCCCTTGAAATCTGTAATCGCCGCAGCAAGAAGAAAATAAACCAACAAACAAAACATCAAACAAACAAACAAAAAGGATAGATTGATAATGATAGAAGATAGGGTGAAAAGTGCATGCAAATCGTCGTAATTATATATAAATTTTTTCAGTCGGTTTGTCCACTCTAGTATATATCGATATAAAGAATAAAGAAAGAACTGATTAACCGAGTGCAGTATTTTTTTTTAACACCCGTTTTACTTTAGAATTTGGGCGTGCACAACATACATACAGATAAGTAAGGATAGAGAAAGAATGGCGAAAAAGGTGAAGGTTATTAATACGTGAATGGACACGGGGAGTCGATGAATTAATTTATCATGATATTAAAATTAGTGAATGTATTTTACTGACTGCAAAGAACAAACAAGCAAGCAAGCAGAAGCAAGCATAAGTGGTAGAAATGGCTTCATCACACCGCTTCATTTTCAGTTATAAACATCGTAGATAAAAAACATTAAAATATGACTCTTACGTGATACACTTTGTTGTTATCGTCAAAACTCGTATAATAAGCAATAATAGTTATAAATAATAAAAATAAGAATAATGACGACGACGATAATGATAGAAAGGTTTGTCTTCACGCTTGTAATACTTGTTCAATTTTTTTTTTCCGGGTAACAATGAGCGAATATTTTAATATCGATGATGGATCATCCTCCCTTATGTTTGCATACATATACGTTTTACTTGTTCTTTTTTCAAAACTTGCATAGCTACTACATGCACACATACATTTATATTATAATAACAATAATAATGGCTAATAATATCTCCTTTCTACAATAAAATGATGACAGACTCTTGAAATATTCAGTAATACACATGATGATAGGTATCAGGATTTCAAAAAATCATTTCAAACGTACCAAAGAAACATGCATATATTATGTACATCACCATAATAAGCAATAATAATAGGGAAAATAATACTAATACACCACTCATCCCACGCTATTTTTATTAAAGTATATAAAAGAGAGACAATATCGATATACATGCACAATGGAGTGAGACATATCAGGGGCTACTTCTAATAATAAATTATAATACGACACGCATACAGAGATTTTTATTGCGAATTCATTCAAATCAATCATTATTATCGTTATGATACATAGAAGCTTAAATTTTTCCCAAGAATATTCCTGGACAATTTCCCCCGGTGTCTTAAAATTATCAGTTAAAGCGATTTTCTGTACTCCCTGTTGTTTTTACGATTAGAATAATAAATGATATCTATCAGTTAAAACATGGTATTGCTTATTCATTGTTTTATTACTTTTTTAATTAAACAAGGGTGTGCGCTTATTCCAGAAATTTGTAATGGAATTAATTCAAATGTTCTTGAGAGAAATTTTTATTTGGACTTTACTGATACCACGTGAGTATTTACTTTCTTGATTTACATTAACGTTAACCAATAAAATGCGGTAAGATCTTAACCAATCGTAGTGTTATCTGTAGAATGAAGGCAAAACACCTCAAAAAGTTTTTTAATTATCACCAAAAAAGCAATAATGCCATATTATCGATTAAAGGGTAAATTTTATACTTTCTCATTCTCCGATCACTTGCTTCACGTTAAACTCAATTTCCTAAGGTTTTAAAATCTATCACTATTAACAAAGATCTGATAAAGGCCATACGTGCTTGCAAAACAGCGGCTGACGAACGAGCCGTTATACAAAAAGAATCAGCTGCCATTCGTACCAGTTTCAAGGAAGAAAATAACGATGCGCGACATGCCAACGTAGCAAAACTTCTTTACATACATATGTTGGGGTATCCGGCGCATTTTGGGCAAATTGAGTGTTTGAAACTGGTTGCATCGAATCGATTTGCCGATAAACGACTGGGATATTTGGGAATTATGCTTCTTTTAGATGAAAATCAAGAGGTTTTGACGTTGGTGACTAATTCGTTAAAAAAGTAGATCGTTTTCTTATCTTGTTAGAAGTTTTTGTGCGATTTGATTGAAATAAAGCTAATTGTTCTTTGATTTCTAGCGATATGAATCATTCAAATATGTATATCGTGGGATTGGCACTGTGTACTTTGGGTAACATTTCATCTCCTGAAATGGCACGTGATTTATGCGCAGAGGTGGAAAAGTTACTTGGCAGCACGAACACATACATCCGTAAAAAGGTGAGAATCAAGAGTCTTTTTGAACGCGTGTTTAATTTTATTTTGCCCGAGTAAAAAATGACGTGTTTTAGGCAGCTTTATGTGCTATGCGCATCATCAGAAAAGTTCCTGAACTTCAAGAGAATTTCTTGAGTCGTGCAAAGTCTCTATTGAATGATAGAAATCACGGTGTCCTGCTCACGGGTACGACTTTTATTACGGAATTATGTCATCAGAGTCCTGAGGCTTTACAGACCTTCCGTAAAGTAAGATTAGATTTTTTTTTGAATGCGCCATCCCAATTTCTGCTTTTGTTATTAATGGTGTTGTCGTTGTGCGATGTTGATAGGCTGTTCCTTTACTAGTTCGACACTTGAAGTCTTTAGTGACTTCAGGATATTCACCGGAACATGATGTGACCGGTGTGACAGATCCCTTTCTTCAAGTCAAGATATTAAGACTTTTACGAATTTTAGGGAAGGGAGATTCAGAAGCCAGTGAAGCAATGAATGATATTCTTGCTCAGGTCAGCTAAGAATGGCTTGTTTTACTCCAAATTCTCTCTGAGTACGCTACATATTTTTTATTATGAAATAATATGATTCTTTCTTTACTCAAAGGTTGCAACAAGCACCGAATCATCCAAAAATGTGGGGAACTCTATCTTGTATGAAACAGTACAAACCGTCATGGAGATACAGTCAGAAACCGGGTTACGTGTATTAGCAATCAACATTCTCGGCAAATTTCTCACAAATCGAGATAACAACATCAGGTATAATCTAGGATTCCACATTCACTTCAATCTCCTTTATTTATGATGATTTTTTGTATTTATGATACTAGTTGCTAAATTAAAAACATATATTTATTTGAAATAATAGATATGTTGCACTCACAACCTTGAATAAGACAGTGTCCGTTAACGCTACTCCGGTACAACGACACCGTAATATTATCCTAGACTGTTTGCGAGACGGCGATATTTCAATTAGAAGACGGGCACTAGAACTCGCGTTCGCATTAATTAATGAGTCAAATGTTCGTGTGATGACTAGAGAATTGTTGGCATTTTTGGAGGTGGCTGATAATGAATTCAAGCAAGGAATGACTACGAAAATATGTTTGGCTGCTGACCGGTAAGTTGATCATTGGAGAATGATTAGACCGACAAGTTATTATTTTTTAATCATTTATTAATTCTCATTTATTAGATTTGCACCTAATAAGCGATGGCACATCGACACAGTGTTACGTGTGTTGAAATTGGTATGTTTGAAACACCATTCAAAATCTTTTTTCTTTTCGCGAAATATACTTGTAATTGTTGACATCAAAGTCCTATCACACATTGTTTGAAGGCTGGAAATTATGTACGCGAAGAAATATTATCAAATTTCATTCGATTAGTAGTGCTGACTACCGAGTTAAATGCATACACAGTGCAAAAGCTATATTCTGCTTTAAAGGCTGATATTTCTCAGGTAATAATAGTTCAATTGATTGTTTCTTTTACGGTGTTTTTTTTTATTAATTATTGTATTTTTTTTTAACATGCAGGAATCACTTACTCTGGCGGGGATATGGGTAATAGGCGAATATGGTGATGTTTTGTTGAAAGGCGGTAGTTTCGAGGAAGAAGAAATTGTGAGAGAGGTATCTTATTATTATTATTAGCATGTAGATTTTTCAGAAATGAAAATATATTTATAACGTTAATTAAAATTCAAACAAAACAAGGTAACCGAATCTGAGGTCGTTGATCTAATGGAATCGATCTTGGCCGGACCCTACGCAAATCAAGTGACGCGCGAATTCGTGCTCACCGCTCTTATGAAATTAACAGGACGGTTCACGAATTCAGTAGTAATACAGCGTATACAGGCCATCCTCGAGAAATTCAGCACGAGCATCGAAGTTGAGATACAGCAACGCGCAGTCGAGTATAGTAATCTGTTCAAGTTTGAGTCTATTCGACCGGCTATTCTCGAGAGGATGCCGGCACCGGAAATTAAAGACGAGACGAATACGAATCGTCCAAGTACGAGTTATTTGTTTATAGATCACAAGTTTAAGATCAAATCATTTGTTAAGTAATGATAGTAATTATCCGTTTTATTTAATTAATGGAACAATAGCCGACGATGTTGCTGCTACCGGGAGTGTTAGAACTAACGACGCTGGAGTAAGTAAATGTTATCATATTGATTGATATAAAATTCTTCTTATATTTGCGATTTCTTTTATAGAGCCTTTTGGATCTGGTTGGTGATGGTCCATCAAATTCAGGAAAGGCTGTCGAAGCTAAAAAAACTGTCGATATATTAGAGGATATTTTTGGCAATGTTGCTCCTACTACTACACAAGCAAATACTGCGTCTACCATATCTTCTAAAAAAGATGATATAATGAGCTTATTTGATATACCAAACAGCAAAACTACTGCTGCCGCGGGTAATAAAGCTACAACAGTCCTAGGCGCCGAGCCAGTTAATCCCACGAATAGTCTTGGGCTTTTGGACTTAGGACTAAGTAGCACCACTACCACCACAACCGCGCCAATACCGCCACAATCAAATTTGTTTCCTCAACCTCTTCCTGCACAAAGACCGGCAACATCCGGTAGCACCACTACCACAGCCACGCCAATACCGACACAATCAAATTTGTCGCCTCAATCTCTTCCTGCACAAAGACCGGCAACATCCGGTCTTGATTTCGCTTTACAAACGCCTGCTGCACAAAGTAAATTTTTTGTTGCGCCATTCTATTATAATTTTATGCGGCTATTAACGCGTGGTATCGTATCTTAAATTATAGGTTACACTGCTTATGATAAAGACGGCTTTAAGATTACGCTTGATCCCTCAAGAGACGCGAATAGCCCTAACGTTCTTAATATTATGGTGACCTTCCATAATGTCGCGGTTGGTAGCCAAGTACAAAACTTATTGTTCCAAGCTGCGGTTCACAAGGTATTGTTTATTGATTATTGATTATGTAAGTTTATTTGCCTTTTTAATAAAAATAATTTATTTGTAGAGTCAAAAATTACAAATGCAAACTCCTTCATCAACAAATATTGCACCTGGTTCAACTGCCACGCAGCTTATTCGAGTTGCTAATCCTCAAAGGGCAAGTAAAGCTTGTATATACATTAATCCTTAAATTCTGAAATATATAATTGTATTAATTCAACCACGCTATATTCTAGACAAATGTTCGATTAAGACTTCGAATAGTCTATGAAACGTCAGCTGACACAAAAATAGATGAGATTACCGAGTTTAATGGATTTCCAGAGGAGGTTTGGTAAAAAAAACCATCTCTCTTACATAGATATATTTATTATATAGACTTTATTATTTCTATCTATATATTATTTATTATTAATTTGTATTTTGCAAAAAAAGACTTTAATCTTTGTTTTTATTATGATGATTATTGAGACAACATCGAAAGGATATTGGCGGAGGATAACTATAAAATCTACTGTATTTAGTGAGAATTGAAAATATCAATCAGATGTTTATTATGAAAAAACGAGGACAATAAATTATAATTATTACAATAATACTACTCACCAAATCAATAAAATAAATAAAAATCATTTTCTGGCAATCGATTTTCTTTGTAATATTGTTGCCATCCTTCTGTTATTATTGATTTGATTTAATAAAAAATTGTTATGATATCTCAACTATTGCTAATGCTATTAAGAGATATAATCTTCTTCAAAAGTCAGTATGTTTTGATTATTCTTATTGGCATCAAGTGTTGCTGATTTGCTTACAACTGGATTCGACATTCTTTTATTATGTTTTTTATTAATTCCTTGTGAATCAACTTTTTTATGCGATTGAAAGCTCGTAGTTGAAATCCCAGAATCTTTGCGAGAAGGTCTAGATGTATGGTTAACACCTTCAGCTAATATTCCTTCGCCCCCTCCATGACTAAGCGAGGATCTATGCGAAGATGAAGAATGTTTTGTCATGTTTTTTGGTGGCTTTGCAACAGAAGATACTGAATATCTTCGATGTGGTACATTTGATGATGTATTGTGTCTTTGATGATGATGCAGCTGCTGTTGTTCATTATTATTATTGTTAATATTGTTATGTTTCTGCGAATTCATTCTTTCTATTCTATGCATAGGAAAAATATGATGTTCTTGCTCAAATTGTTGTTGTCTTGTAAGCTTGGGAAGACCTGCAATCTCCCGAAAAAAATTATTGTCACGTAAAATCAAGTTCCATAATATTAGATATGCTATAAGAGAAAAGAGAGTTTATTTATAGTTAGTTTTGAGCGATTATCGAAATAAAGCTAATTAGTGGTATCTCACGCGTTTAGAATTTGTACTTACCAAACGCAATGACAATGGCCAGTGTCAAAAGCGATAAACTCAATAGTGCTATAAAATTCAAGGAGTCAAAAATGAGATCAGGCATCTTTTTTGGAGAGTGTATTAACGAGAATAATAAGGAGAAATGGACAAAAAGTCCAGTCATTTTATACACACGCGCGCAGCACTAGAATTTATTGGTCATATGATAATTATGATCATTTGATTGCTACGCCGGCATTTATGTCATTTATGTGATAAAATTACTGCGTCTAAAATTCATTCTTTTAGCATCGCAGGTATTGTTGGTAGGGACTCTGAAAATTTCATGGTCCGGGCAATTTCAAACTATGTGATATGATCATAGGGCTACCCTAAAATAATTTGAATGAGAATTTTCTAAAAATGTTTCATACTAATTAGAGTTAATTATGTCGATATTAAAATTCAAAACTCAAATCGAGCTTTGAGCCAGACTTAAATTATGAGTTTGAGTTCAAAATTCACCTACAGTGGCTTACTTGTGAAAACATACGAAAAATCCTATATAACGTCTCCCAGTATCGATTAAATATACCTGGTTCCCATACTCATTTTAAAGTTAATAACCTAGGGAATATCTTTTTAATTAGTGAAATTTTAACTCCAAATATCTGTTTTCAAGAATTGACTCAATTAAAATGTTCTCGGCCTATATACCGAGTTTCAACAAATAAATAACTGAATTTTTTACTAACATAAATAATAATAATTCAACGAATTGGTACAAAATTTTGTTGAAACTCGGTATATAGACCGAGAACATTTTTAATTGAGTCAATTCTCTTGAAAACAGATATTTGGAGTTAAAATTTCACTAATTAAAAAGATGTTCCCTAGGTTATTAACTTTAAAATGAATAGACGTTATATTTTCGTAACTGTATTGAATATGGATCAATTGTTTTGGATCACTTTACCAATCCCGATCTTTGAGATCTACTAATAATAGATCAATGAGTGTCGATCCTCTGTCTGACATGAAATTTTTATCCTGGTTTTTTGTTCCATTTTTAGTATAGATTTTTGATTGTGCGATTTTCTTTTACTTTGTGTGCAAATACGATATCGATATATGTATTTACATTTATTTCAAGTTTTGAACCTTATTTATTGTTATAAGCGACAAAGAGAAAAATTATTGCATTACTTCTTGCCTTTTATAATTAATTATCCATAGCGTGCGAGTGTGTAACCGGTTTAGAATAAAGTTGAGAGCATAGAGTGATTGAGCAAAGAACACATTTTACTGTAACATACCAAAAAAAAAGTGTATTGAAAAAAAAAATAATTAACAAAAATGAGGCTACGCAAGCCTGCTCTACAAATTTTTCAGAGGCGCACCAAAACTTACGTTTGGGCGCTTCTCATATGTATTTTTATTCTCTTGGTGAAAATTTCGTCTGCAAAGACTGGAGATACTGTCAAAGGTTCAAAAGAGTTAATTACTACACACAATCACATTAAAAGGTTTTTGAAAGCAGCAGCAGCGTTCACAAAATCGAAGCAACAAATAAGGGAACTCCGGTCGACGAATCTAGTCTTGATTACTACTTTGGATGGAGACTTGCACGGGGTTGATCGCTACAACGGACAAATTCTGTGGAGTTTAGAAGGTGTATCTGGTGGTCCATTGATACGAACTTCTGTGAGGAGTAATGCAGATATTCAGAATAATATGACCGATAACAACGAAGACAATAGCAGTGATGTCGACCATATCAATGATGATGACATTATCAATGATGATAATGTTGATAATAATATCCCAGTAACCGAAAGAGATGAAAATCAGACGACTAATCATCAAAGCCTTGATACTGAATATTCGCCAGATACTCAAGTGAGCAAATTACAGGAAGAAGAAGATCTTAGTCAAGTAACTTATATTGTTGAGCCTACAAATGATGGGATCTTGTATATGTTCTCGCCGAAATTGGGATTACAGGTATCTACAGATAGATCATATACAATCTTACCTTGGTATCTACAATACTTCATCTTTTTGTTTTTTTTTTTCGCGGATGATGTAAGACACGACATTTCATTCAAAATATGTTTGAGCATGCTTCATTACAAAAAAAAAGCAATTATTCGATAAATCCAATCATTCTCTATTATATTGAATTCTATCCAATTAAATAATTAGTTTAATTAACACCCACCGAAATTCTTTTCATTAATTTTCGTAGTAATTAACGATTTATATAACTAGTCTGCTTTACACGTGCTATCTCTATTATTTATTTTTTTTTACTACTTTCATAAAAATGATTGAACTAGAAATTTCCGTTCTCCATTAAACAACTCGTAAATCTTTCCCCATTTCGCTCAGTCGATGGAAAAGTATTTGTCGGCAGCAAGTCCACAAAATTTTTTGCTGTTGATCCGCGGTCAGGCAAACTGCTTCAGTCATTCGATAGTGAAGGTGATGATGAGTGTCCGTCAGTGGGCACGTTGCCAAAAGATGCTTTATATATGGGGAAAAATGGTAAGCTTTCTATTCTCATAATTAGTGTATGTATGGTGATCATCAGAGAAGAATGTTTGTCTTTGAAAAATATATACATAACATAGTCACTAATTTAGTTTTTGATTCGACATGTAATTGAAAGCGTACAAAATATCGATATTTGACGGTAAAAATAAAAAACCAATTTGGAATGTTACTTATAACGAGTATGTCCCTAATAGTTTGGACGTTGATGTTGAGATAAACTACAAAACGTCACCTGACGGTTTGTACATTGCATCAACTCATACGGGTGAAATTTTATCGACAGATTCGGAGAATGGTAAATAATAACATAATTCATTGAAAAGGCTAATATAAACAATATCAATAATTCTCACACAGCAATTTCTTTTTATATCATATGATTAAAGGTCAACATGTTTGGTATCAAAAATTCGATTCACCGGCCATCAGTGTTTTCGATGTGCTCGCTACTTCAGATTTGTCCAACGATCTTCATATTGCTAGACAACCTCATCCTCCGAATAAGTATTACGAACAAATTAATAGATTATCCTCGTCGCCCGCAACTTCTGCATATGTTGACCGTATTGATGATAGCGATAGCCTGTTTATAATGTCCGCTGAAAACTATCCGATGACTCGATTCATGCGTATGTCAAAATGGGCAGAATTTTCCTCGCCAGCCACTAAATACGATCATTATCGATTGACTGATGATGTTTCTAGTGGTAGCGGCAGGAACGAGAAACTAGATATGACAGAAAAAGACGAAAAAGAGTATTGTCATCCCAATTCGAAAACTTTTCCAGATTGCTTGATTGGAAATCATATTTTGAACCCGACTGATAGACGACTACTTGATCCGAATCCAAGCATCCAGAGACATGTGAATCCAATAACGTTCCGATATACTGATATTCCGAAACCACGTACATTGCTCCAAGCAAGTTTATCTTGGATGTTTATTAGCTTGTTTGTAGGTTCTTTGTTGTATTGGAATAGAAGGCAAAGAAACGGTGGTAGTGTTTCTTTTATTGAACGTATAATCACAAAGGTTACCAGTAAATTCACGAAAAAAAAACAGAATAAATATGGCATCTTGGACTCTACGGGTGTTGAAAATGGAATTTCGAGTAAATCGAAAAAAAACAAAAAGAAAGATCGATCAAAGGGACCAACTACTAATATTAATACAAAAAAACAAGATATTAAAGACGAGGATCAAGAAAAGGCTATATCCTCAAATATTATGTCAAAAGAAGTAATACCGAGTACGGACAATGCTTCAAGAACTGTCACTTTTGATCCAAATGCGAATATGGGTCCAATTGTGAATCCTGATCAGGCTATCAATATATTAACACCAGCAATTGTTACTGATACTACTAATGCTATCCCAATAATAACAACTTCATCAACAATAACACCAAAATCAAAAACATCATCTAGAAATAATAATAGTAATAACAATAATAATTCAATGGCACTTACTACCCCGAATGGTGAACTTAAAATTAATTCGCTGGTAATCACTGAAACAGTATTAGGTAATAATAAATATTTAAGATTTTAATAATTCGCAAAAATTTATTATATACTAATAATTCCTATTTTATAGGGTATGGAAGTCATGGGACTATTGTATATAAAGGAACTTTTGAAGGTCGCGATGTCGCGGTAAAACGATTACTTCTTGATTTCTTTGATATTGCCCATCATGAAGTATCACTTCTCCAAGAGAGTGACGATCATCCGAACGTGATTCGCTATTATTGTAAAGAACAATGCGACCGTTTTCTATATATTGCTCTCGAGTTATGCCCCGCTTCGTTATATGATGTAATCGAAAAAGGATCAAGTTTCCGATACACGGAACTATTGGAAACACTCAACCCGTCGAAAATTTTATATCAAATTATTTCCGGATTACATCATTTACATTCAATGAAAATTGTGCATCGTGATATAAAGCCACAGAACATTTTAATAGCCTCGTCAAAATATAAGCGAATAATTAAAAAAGACGGTGGTAATAATAATAGTAGTAATATACAACAGCCATGTGTTGCCAGAGTTCTAATTTCAGATTTTGGGTTGTGTAAAAAATTAGAAGGTGACACAAGTAGTTTTCATAATACGACAAACAATGCAGGTGGGACGATTGGTTGGCGAGCACCAGAATTATTATCACCTTTGTTATCATCCACTGAAGGTGAAGCACCTACTAACGATCCATGGGTGTCAGTGGATCGATTAAACGATAATTCTTTTACATCGTCTTCTGGCTCAGATCATGGTGTTAATAATGGTCAACCACGACGTGTAACAAAGGCGATAGACATTTTCTCTGCGGGTTGTTTATTCTATTATGTGTTATCGAATGGCGAGCATCCGTTTGGTGATCGGTATTCGAGGGAGGTCAATATATTGAAAGGAGTTTATGAATTAAATAAATTGGATAATATGGGTGAAGAAGGTGTCGAAGCTCGTGATCTAATTGAGCGGATGATTGAACGAGACCCTAAAAAGAGGTAAATTCTAAATGATATACTTCTCCTGATATGAAACATCATTCCTATTATTAAATTATCCAATTACTTGCCTTAAAAATGAAAGACCAAGAGCCTCGACAGTGATGATACATCCATACTTTTGGTCACCAGCAAAACGACTATCATTCCTTCAAGATGCGTCAGATCGCTTCGAGGTAGAAGAACGTGATCCACCCTCACCATTACTTCAACGTCTTGAAACCGAAGTAGTCAATGTCATTGGCCCAGATTGGTATCGACGAATTGACCGAGTACTCGTCGATAACCTTGGAAAATATCGTAAATACGATGGTTCACGAATTCGAGATTTATTAAGAGCACTGAGAAATAAGGTTTGTTTTTTGTGCTCTGTAATAAGGCTTGCATGAAATATTAATATTTTATTTTATATAGAAACATCATTATCAAGATCTGCCGGAACATGTAAAGAAATCGCTGGGCGAAGTTCCTGAAGGCTTTCTTTTCTATTTCACTTCACGATTTCCAAAATTGCTACTTCACGTTTATTACGTAATTGCGGAGAACGAGTCGTTGAGAAATGAAAGCATGTTTAGGCATTATTTTGAAATACCGGGTGAAATGTAGCTTCATTTATCCAATCAAAAACTTATCACATTATTTCCAAAAACTGGCCAAAGATCAGTAGTTTTCTTTGGCCTATATTTCTTCCTAACTTCCTTTACGTCCCAGAAATACACCTCACCTACCCTTTCAAAAACACTATTTTCCGATATTTAACGTAATTTTTTTTAATTGTTTAATTAATTCATTATGTATGGCCTGTTTTGACTGCTGATCTTTGTTTCTGGTCTTTTTCGCTTTTTTGTAAAAATTTTTGTATGATAAATTTTTCCTCAAAATAAAAATAGAGTTATAATTATAAAATTTCGCAGCTTTTAACATATCTAAATAGTTGAATATCCATATATTCTTTGCATCGATATAGAAACAATGAAGATTACGAAATTTAGTTTATTAATAAACTGTCATTCTAATATTTTTAAGGCTATCAAGGCTTCTTTGACATAGTTTGTGGTTAAGCCTTAGTTATTATTAATAGAAGGTTGAAGGACGTTTTGCAAGGAATGTGGATTTCTTGTTGCCACGGACAACACGATGCGGAAGCGGAAATCGGAGACCAGGCACCAACAGTTGTTTGATGTAAGGACGACGTACCTAATAACATTAAGTAGTTTTTTAAGTTTATTAATTTCAAACAAGTAATAAAATTCGTGATAGAATTCTCATTTACTTTATCTGTACTCAATTCTGCAACACGGATAATTTGGATTGATGAGAAACGAGCACGGTGACGAGCTGCCATGTCTTGATCTATTTTTATTAAAGCAATATCGCAAAAAAATTAGTTTCTTTCCCGCTCTTTTATATTCCGTGTAAAGATAATTAACTTACAGCATGCTTCAACGGCGTCAGTTCTGAATTATGAGAAACAATATAGATAGTATTAAAATTTGTGTCAAATATATAAATAAAAATATGTATTTTCAAATAATTTTTTATAGGATAATAATTAACCTTGTCAATTCTCTGTATTCTTTATACATATTATGTGTACCAGATCTCGAGTCGTAACGAAGCCATATGCCGTAATTTTTAATCTGCAGCGGTTTCTTTTCAAAAATCTATTAAAAATATTTCGATTTTCATCTATTATACACATCATCACGTTTGATTAACTAAATTTCACTCATTCATGACCAAAAAATTTACCTCATTTATCGAAACCAATTCGCCAGCAGCCTTTTTAACTTTTCTAAGTTTCTTCAGGAAATACCAAAACCGACTTTTTGCCACCACCTCGTTTGGCGCGAAAAGTCTCAGCCTGTATAGTCGAGGCACTTTTTCTTTCTCGCTTGGTAGTTTTCGGCCGACAACTTGGTATTCGTGCAACTAACATGATATAAATTTACGTGTTTAAAAATGTGAATTCCTTCATTAATTCATCGAACAAAGTTTCCCATCCATCCATCTTTTCAAAAAATTGTTCATTTGTAATTATATAAATTTCTCAATGAAACACTAACGGATATTTAAGTACAAGCAAAAAAACACGTACTCTACCCATGCTGCTTTATTGCTGGATATCGATTGATGTGAGAAAGGGAAGAGAACAGATATTTTTTGGTTAAAGATTCGAAAATTTTGATGATGTCATCGTTTATTTTTTTTTTTTTAGTGTGCTACATCAAAATCTTTCTAACGACAAAGAAATCAATTCACCTTCGATCGTCGTCCGAAAGTTAGCATGTATTCTTCAGTTCGCACCGCTCGTTCAGCTGTGGCATTTGCCAGTCAGAGGTACCTACAATTCCTTCTTGTAGCATTAGACGAATATTTCTGAAAAAGTTTGGTCTTATATTGTTGCATTTTAACAGCACAAATTGTATAGTTTTCTAACTTTTTTTGCCGTCTAGCGCCTTTGCGTGTCAAGCCCGAAACTATGCCACTCTAAAAGAAAGTAAGACAATTTTTAATGAAAAAAGTTATATTTTTACGTTGGTCTCGAGCTTTCTATTATTTATTTAATACTTTGTTTTACACAGTACAACTCCGTTTAAAATCTGTCAACAACATTGCAAAGGTAACAAATAAAAGCATTCTTTCTTATCCACTTAAAAAAAGATCAACTATTCGATTAATCAAACGAAATTCAAGGATTATACAAACATATATCAAACACATCAACA